>BQNB010027861.1:0-51473 GCA_026074375.1 Tanacetum coccineum
AAGGGTATAAAAGAAACCCTCTCCACACATGGAGAGGGTGTTGGTTGCATTTCTCATTTTGTATGTGTGTGTAACTCACCACTTTCTCTCTCTAATCTAACTTTCCTAGTTCCTTTTTCTTCCTTTCTTTTCTTCCTATTTTCCGGCTTATCTATAGCTTATTCGGGTTTGCTTATTAGTTGTGAAAGGATTATTGTGGGATAACAATATATATATTACGCTCATTACCGTGATACGTTTAATCGAGTCTAACCACTACGACTACTACACAACCAACGTTACTAAAACATTTTCGTAAAAGCCGTACAACTACTTTCTAAACACTTATGCATATTCATAATTCACGTCGTACTTATTCTAAATCGACTGTTCATTCTTTAGGTCGTGACCGTATACCATCGTTTTATATCGTGTGATCTTTCTTCTATACTTTTCATTACTTCCTTTCACCAATCAAGGTGAGTTCGTAGCCCCATGTTTTATTATTTTATCTCATCAGTTTTGGGTGAAAATGATGAGATAAAATAGTAAAAACCGTAAAAACATTTTTGTAAAAACCGTACAACTACTTTCTAAACACTTATGCATATTCGTAATTCACGTCGTACTTATTCTAAACCGACCGTTCATTCTATAGGTCGTGACCATATACCATCGTCTTATACCGTGTGATCTTTCTTCTAGAATTTTCACTACTTCCTTTCACCAACCAAGGTGAGTTCGTAGTAGGCATGGAACCCGTGGGTAATGGGCATAGGTATTTCAAACCCGTCACCCGCACCTACAATATTTCTCTTACCCGTCACCAACTTGTCACCCGTCTGTGGGTATAATTTTTTACCCATGCCCATGCCTGCGGGTACCCAAATGCCCGTGGGTTTGTGAAACATAACATTCACACATGTTTCCGAATGTTTTGAAAATCAAATTTGATAAGAAGGTGCATAAGTTACCATATATAGATAAATTTGCGCACAATTAGTCAACTATCTACTAATTATATATTAATAATAGCACTAATACATAATATAAAGTATAAAGTTCTACTATTGTGACTCATGAATTATTGACTTAAGACTAGTGGTTACTTGCGCATTAAAATCGCAAGACCAATTATAAACGAACTTGACTTGATTATTGAGATATTTAGTATATATATATTTGATACTTTCATGATTCATATTCTTATTATAGTTTTGGATCTCAGTAAGGACGTGGTGAATATTAAATATATCTATTAATAATTTGAAAATTTTGTAAGTAATATAATAAATGCCAGTTTAATAAAAAAACGTCTTCATAGGTATTTTAAAAGGTATAACTGCGGGTATTTTTAAAGGGGTGTGACGGGTTTACCCACGATGGGTATACATTACCCGTCACCCACCCATCACCAGTTGGTAGGTTCATTTTTTCACCCACGACCTACCCGTGGGTAAAAAATGATGGGGTTACCCACCCATCACGATGTGGGTACCCGCGGGTTATGGGTTTTTTCTCGCCCGTTGCCATCCCTAGTTCGTAGCCCCATGTTTTACTATTTTATCTCATTATTTTTGGGGTGAAAACATTGCTTATTTCTAAACTTTGGACACAAGTTTCTTAAATAACTTTTACATGCTCACGTGTTGCCTAAGTAGCTATAACCCACTATACCCCATCATCATGAACCGTTAATTATCTTGTGTAGGCGCAAGTGTTATAAATAGATCTATTTGGGATTGACATCCCCGTTCGGCTTACCAGTCCAGTTTATGGGTGAACGAACGTATACCATGTCGGAATTTGAATGTTTCGGGTTGAACATTTGCTTGGGCACTTATTATCTTTCTATGTCTGAAATTGATTGACATACAAACTGTCGTAGCCTCGGTGTCATGAGTTTAGCGCAACGTAAACATACTTTTGTGATTGTTGTATGTGTTACAACCGTCACACGTTTCAAATATTGTGTTCCATACTTGTGATATAAATTATACCTGCGAATTCACCAACTTTATGTTGACTTTTCTAAGCATGTTTTCAGGTACTTGACTATGGATCTATCCTTGAAGTGCAATGTGATTTCTCATGCTAGTCTGGATTTTTAAGAGCATCTATCTATCATCTAAATACCGTTGTCTTTTAAAATCATCTTTTCAGCTTTTGCATTTTATTATTATTAAACTCATTTGGATTATGTAATTATTTTATCAATTACAATAGTGTTTACTTTTTACAAACGTCCATATAGTGGTCGTTCGCTGGATCTTGTGTGATGTATATTATGACGTCACGCCTTCGGACACGTATTCCGTCCAGGCCCCGTCTGGGGGTGTGACATATACGCAGTGGATAGGCACAGGGACTTCGTGATGGGTTGGGATAACCATCATACTTATCAATTGTTTAGGATATGTGTTATGATAAGTATTTGTTATGCTTTAGGATAAGTCTTGAGTTTGTGTGAGTTATCACATAACTAGTATCTAAGGTTTCACAATGTAATCAATTAATCAATGAATCAAGTTTTGGTCAAATAAATATATCTATGCTTTTCTCTCTTTCTTCTTAGGAGCTTGCATCACGCTTGAAGGGGTGCTCTATCCTGATACTATCCGCAAGGGTCGTATCAATTGGTGCTTTTATTGAGAGCTCTCGTCGAGAGGGCTTCCGATTTAAGGGTTCCAAAAAAAATAATGTTCACGAGTTACTATTCACGAGGTCGGTATTGTTCATCAGTAAAAAAAATATGTTCTTCGAGTTACTGTTCATGGCATCGGGCAACAGCGATCGGGACGCACTATCTAAGCTCTTGCAAAGGGGTGCAGTGGCCGAATACCATGATGAGTTTGAGATGCTTATAAATCGAGTAACCAGGATCTCTAATTCTTTACTTACATCGTTTTATACCTTCGGACTTAAACTGACGATACAAATAGAGCTGTTAAGGGCAAGGCCTACAACTTTAGGAGAATCCTTTTCAATAGCCCGTATAACAGAGGCGCGTTTTGAGGCAATTTCAGAGAAAGAGAAAGAGCATCTCATTAAAAAGAAAGCAGATATCATTCTATCATTACAAAGTGAATTAGATTCACCTGAGATTAAATGGTCCTTAGATGCTGATGAAGATATTGGTATTGATGAGGTTAGTAGCGCGATAGACTATGTTTTCCATATTGGTGAGAGTAATGAAGTTCGTAGCAAGTTTGACGAATTTTCAGAAAATAAGGAAAGTGTAGTAGAGGTTGTTATGGGTGGTGGTGAAGCGCTTGGGGTATATCGCGAGAAGAGTCGTGAGGCAGCCAAAGTCGGAAGAAGGATGTTGTGTTATGTCCAAGGCAGCGGAAGGCTGAAGAAGAAAAAGATGGAGGCCGCAATTCAAAGAAGATTATGGGATCCCGAAATTAAGAGTGCTTTTCAAGACAACACCTTGAGGGCAAGGTGGTTTTGAAGGAGTGAGGAATGATACGCAGTGGATATGCACAGGGACTTCGTAATGGGTTGGGATAACCATCATACTTATCAGTTGTTTGGGATATGTGTTTAGGATAAGTATTTGTTATGTTTTAGGATAAGTCTTGAGTTTGTGTGAGTTATCACATAACTAGCATTTAAGGTTTCACAATGTAATCAATTAATCAATGAATCAAGTTTTGGTCAAATAAATATATCTATGCCTTTTTCTCTTTCTTCTTAGGAGCTCGCATCACGCTTGAAGGGGTGCCATATCCCAATATTATCCGCAAGGGTCGTATCAGTGATACTTTGTTCTTTCATATTTCCTCGTCCGGTTGGGATTTTTTTTCTTGTCTTCACATTAAGTGGGAACTATGGTCCTATCTAATGTTTGATTTATATCATCCTTCTTAATTAATCTTTGTAAACTACATAAATTATACCATTCTAAATTGAACTCATTAAACGTTTAGCTAGAATTAAGCCTATTTTTTTATCAGCCCGGACGAGTGCCCAGCTGACCCAGTCACCGGGTCAACCAGTTAAATCACCGGGTCAAACGGTTAAGATCGCTAGGTGAAGCAGTTAAACCACCGGGTTAACCGGATAAACCACCAGGTCAATCGGTTAAACCACCGGTTCAACCAGTTAAATCACCGGGTCAACACGGTCAACCGACTGGGTCAAGCAGTTAAACCACCGCGTCAAGCCGTTAAACCACCGGGTCAATCAGTTAAATCATCGGGTCAACCGGTTAAACCACAAGGTCAACTGGTTATAGCATTGGGTCAACAGGCTAAAGCAACGAGTCAACCGGTTAAACCACCAGGTCAACCTGTTAAACCAGCGGGTCAAACGGTTAAACCACCAGGTCAACCTGTTAAACCAGAGGGTCAAACGGTTAAACCACCGGGTTAAATGGTTAAGTCACGGGGTTTTTCTTGTTCTTGAGTTGATATGTTTTGACTTTGGATCTTTATCATATCCCAAGGTTTTTCTTGTTCTTGAGTTGATATGTTTTGAGTTTGGATCTTTATCATATCCCAGTTTTGTGTTCACTTTGCTAGTTTAGAAGTAGGGATTACTACTTTTACCAAGATTGAGATACAAGTACCATGGGAAATTTCTTCAAATAAAGCTAATTTAGAGTGATGGTGTTCACAAATCAACCTGAACATCTACACAAATTAACCACTTTAACCAGAACCGGATGTGACGCCACCTTTATAAATACCCAATAAATCCGTTGAAATGAAAAATAAACAACCAACAAAGGTCGCATTCACATACTCAAGGTGCAACGCCACTCACTTGCTCAAGGTACAACAAACATACTTTATAATAAAAGGCCAGAACTTTGTTTATCATAAGGTAGAGAAATGGAGCAAAACTTCTTTAGACATGTAAATTATGTGAACCAACCGAGTAGCCGATTTCCTCTTTTATAATGCCATTGGCTTCATTTCAACGTAACACGGAATATTTACAACTCTCCACTATGAATTTTCTATATAACTGTTCTATTAATTAGACTTTAACTCAACATCATCATCTTCGTTTGCTTCGTTCTTGTTGACACTATTATCATCCGGGAGAAGGTGTAGCAGTGGCAAAGGTAACAATGAGCTGAGGTTGCATATGATTATGAGAAGGGCTAAATTGTCAAATCTGTCCTTGGTAATACCCAAGACCTGGGTCAAACCAGCACCAAAAAGACCCCCAAGGACACTCCCGCCATTTGATATAGACATGAGGGTTGCAAATAGAGTTGCTTCCATTCCCTCTGGACATAGTCTTGCTGCTAGAACAAGGACCGGCATGAAAGAAGCCTGTAACAAACAAACATTATAATCTACTACGATATATTTCTCTACACGTATTTGTAACATTAATATAGTACTATATATTCCCTTGGTCCCATAAAAAAGGCAGTACTTTCTATTCCTGGAAAACGGAAGTTTTCCTTTAGGGAGAACTCAAACAAATTACATCAATTTTCAGTAAATGTGGCATAATGGACATGTTGGATAACAGGTCAAAACAGGGTTTCCTAAATTCAGCTCAAAACGGGTCAGTCCACGTTGCCACTCACTAGCTATAATTTTGACGGAAGTTTATTGCATTGGATACGGATACGATTACATTAATTATCATGAAAACAATATCTATTTTGTTTGAATAAATCAATCTTGGAGGTTGAATTCTTTTCAATTACACTTTGTGTCAACCTCTTTGACAACTTACACTTTTTGGTATGTTTTAAAAACATGATCATTACTCACTGAAAATGAAATCCAACCCAAATCTATCACTTAATCTGCTAGTCACACTTTCTCATTTTTTGCGAAGAAAGTACTGTTATCCTGAATAACTTGCTGTTAAAAATTATAAAATTTGGCATCAATTGATATAAGATTAGGTTCACAAAAAAAATTACCTGACCAAGAACTGTTATGATCAAAGAATCCCCAATTGCAAACCACTCATCGCTTATACCTAACTTCCGATTTAAACCAGTCACCAGAATAACCTACAACATGTGGAATACCAATTAATGGATTATGTAGCATCAAAGTATGATCGATAGTGCAGACAAAATCTAATATGTACCTGAGTTAACCCAAGGGCAGTACCAGTTACAGTTGTACCAAGAAAGATCTTCCGTAATGGCACATTTTTCAGAAACCCATTATAAAGTCCAACACCAAGAAGCGAAGCAATTGAAGTTACAAGCTTAACCCGCCCCAGAAACTCTGGTGTAAAACCGAGTTTATTCGTTCTAGAAAACAATGTTGACGTGTCAAAATAGAAGCGGACACAATTGTTAAAGTCTTGCATATGTTATAGGGGTGGCAATTTCGACCCATTTACTATGAATGGGTCGATTTAGGTAATGCTTTTCTAAGGGGAGAAAAGGGTAAACAGAAAACAGGTCAAAAGTTGCCCAAATTGCATCTACAGAGCATAAACCTCCTAAATCGTTTTATTCGAACATCACATAGTTATTAAAATTTTATATTTAATGTGATCATATTTCATACTAAATATTTATTCGAAACTTAAAATTTTGGACCAAAAATGTTTCAGGTTGACCCAGTTCATCCTATAACCTTTTGACCTGTTACTCCACCTGCCCATTTAGCCACCGCTAAAATGTTGTGATAAAGAGCAAAAAAGAAAAATTGTACAAACGTACGTAAAGTAGAACATGGCAGATTCTGAATGAGGAGTTGCCTGCCAAAGAAAAATAAATAATGTGGGAAGAAATACGTTGGGTTGTTTGATTGCTTGCCACAGCTCGATGATACTATCTTTTGAAGTATCAATAAAGCTACTACTGCCCCCCTGTCCCCTTAATGGACCACGGAAACGTTGCTCTTTCACTAATACTGCAACTGCAGAGGTTAACAAAGGGAGCAATGCTGTAAGACCAAAAACAAACCTGCAAAATTAGCACCTAGTCAAATGTCAGATATAATTGTTGGTAGAAACTAGCAGCAAAAATTTTGACCTATATTTACTTATGAATGGTTGATTCAGGATTCTGTATTATCTCTAACAAATCAAAATGAGTTAACTTGACCTAGAATGATTTAAGAAAATACTGTAAATTAAATGGATCAACGGGTCAAATGGGTTAAACGTCACCAAACCGTAACCTTTGATGAATAAAACCTCCTAAATCATTATCTTTACAAAAGTCTACAATATACTTATATAATCGAAATCGAAATCGCATATTTGATACGCCAATACTTCATATAAAATCTACGAATTGGACTAAAGAATTCAGAGTTAACCCAACCCCACCTGAACCAAATAAGTTACATGCTTTGACCCATTACCCGACCCACCCAAACCAACCTGAATCGAACTATTCAAAAGATAGATTATTATTAATATAATATAATATTTGAAATCAAATATTGACAAACTAGTTATTTATATATATATATATATATATATATATATATATACTAAAATTTTAGAAGCAGTCCCGTAACCCTTGGGTACGGGTGTGACGATCTACATCCTACCTCACCCATACCCCGCTACGGCGGGATTGGGTATATAAAACCTCAAAGGGTATATATTATTATTATTGTAATTGTAGTTGTGTTTTGTACATTGGATTGTATAATACTATAGCTTATAGACTAAGCAACCTATCATAACCTAATGGGTACGGCCCATCTATACAATTGGGCCGGCTCATCTAGTTTGTTCTAACACGCCCCCGCAAGCTAAGGACGGGCAACAACCTGCAGCTTGGATCTTAGAAAGAGGAATCGAGGAGTTGGTAATGGCTTTGTAAAGATATCTGCAATTTGATCATGTGTAGATATATGTTGAACTCGAAGATCTCCTTGAGCAACCTTTTCCCGAACAAAGTGATAGTCTATTTCTACGTGTTTTGTAAGCGCACGGAAGACAGGGTTAGCTGACAAGTATGTTGCACCAAGATTGTCACACCATAGTATAGGAGTGAGATGAAGGATACCAAGCTCATGAAGAAGAGCTTGAGCCATGTAAGCTCAGCATACGGTTTTTTGTATGTCAGCATGGGCTTTGTATTCATCTTCTGTAGAGGATACGTGAAAATGTAGTTGTTTCAGAGGGTCCCAGGTTATAAGGTTTGAACCCAAGATATTTAGCAAATCCTCCTCGTGGACCGTTTCGAATCATTTGATCCTCCAGCCCAGTACAGAGAAAGCTTCAGAAATAGTATCGGGATTTACCTTTCCATAGACGTCAGTGAAAGCTTGAAGGGTAGTTTTAGAACCAGATGACGACGTAATTGTATGATGATACCATGTTCACACCGTTACCCATTGAAAGATAACGTAAATCCGTTTAACTGTAGATCCACAATGATTCTCGGTCGACATGCCATATATTGACATACATTGTTAACAAGCAAATAGCTATGTCAGGCGAGATAGTGGTTAAAATTTTGTAAGAAAACCCACTACTTGTCGATATTTTACTGGATTAGAGAAAGCGGTACTGAGTGAGCTCGAGGTAACCATGGGAGAAGACATGGGATTGCAGTTACAAAGACCAGCACTTTGTAATAGCTCCAAAATATACTTCTTTTGAGATAGGAGAATGTCGGACACTATGCAGGAACAATTTCACATACCTAAAGAAGTTGTTTATGTGGCCCGAATCTTTTAATTGCAAAAAAAAGCGGATCCTAGTTGACAAATTATATTGTGATAGGTGCCTTCGTTATTACCTGTAAACTATGATGTCATTCACATATACTCAGAATGTACTAAAGTGGGTCCTTACTGTGCGAATAAATAAACAAAGATGGATCAGATTTGGAGCCTTTGAAACCGAGATCAAAGAGAGCATTGGAGAGGCGCTCAAACCAAGAGCCTTGGGGCTGCTTTAAGCCGTTTTTTAAAGAGGATCTTATGAAGCAAACATACTGATTTAGTCGTTGTGGATTCTATTAAAGCACGAAGGTTGTTTTATATATAAACATGTTCCTTATGATTTCACATGAAGAATGCATTCTGAATACTCTAACTTTGCAGTCGTAGTAACGACAAGTGATTCTTTAAAACTGCATCGATCGAATATGTTAACGAATTGATAGCCACCATTCTTGTTCCCGTTTTAGCTTGTATACCCAACTTTCCATCAAAACATTGCATAGTATGGAAACAGAAGGGTTACTAAAGAAACCTCGTTCCATTTTTCGATGAGAGCATCTTCACTCTGCTTTCATAGCTTGACGCCTCTCCTGACGAGTTGTTGGCACGGTAAAGAGGGTTGTTCAGTGATGGTAGTGGATGGAGGTCTGGTAGATGTTTGTGCAATATTGTAGGGGAAACCCGTTGGTTAGTGTTTTTTGTCGAGATTTGAGGAGGTTGCCGTGAAGTCGATGGAAGGTCGTGGTGGTGTTGGTTGTGGGTGTTTTTGGTGGTGGTGTTGATCGATGTAGTCGATTGACGGGTGATGGTTGACCCAATTAGAAGATCAGGAGAAGTTTGAGAAGTTGGACCTCAAATGTGAAAAACTGCATGGAGATGAAATCGCGTGAGCGTGGTGAAGATGGACCTTTCCTTTTCCCTTGGTCCATGTAGGATTCACTAATCCCTCCATGGACTTGGATGGTCAGTGGTAGGAATTACATAAGGTGATTTTGAGGAGTAATAGGGAGATGTTTCAAAGGGGGTGGGGAAGTTGTTTTAGGGATATCGAAGGGAAATTGTGCTTCATTAAAACGAACATGTCGAGCAATATAAAGACGCTCGGTAGAGATATCTAGACAACGATATCTATGATAGGAGGGGCTGTAGCCAAGAAAGACACACGGAGTGGAACAGAAATCCATTTTGTGACGATTGTACGGACGAAGATGGGGAAAACATAGGCACCCAAAGACTACGAAAGAAAAGAGTAGGGACATGTGACCGTTTGATATATGTTCAAAAGGTGGACTTGTTTGTCGATGTGCGGAAGAGGGCATTGCGAGTTGATTAGCGTTTGGTAAATAAAAGCGTATCAAAGCATAAATGCAAAAAACGTTGGGAACTCACCTTGCTTGAGCAAGAAGAGAAGACGTGTCTCCTACACAAGTGGGCCGATTGCGATCGTTCATCAAAGCCGTTGACTGCATTGTATGAGGAACAAATCGCCATGATGAATAATCCTAGCGAGTGAAAAACGAAGCTAAATTGCGAAACTCACCCACCCCAATCGGTTTCTTGAACATTCCTTTAATTTTGTTTGTGAATTGACGCTTCAACCATTTAACACATCAGGAATTTTTGAGCTATATGTATATATCCACATGTAACGAGATGCATGACTCAACACACAACATAAAATATCTATGACCTTCAAAAGATAACAAAGGTGCGGGACCCCAAACATCACAATAAACCAAATCTAAAATATTGTTACTTCGAAATCCAGATTCAAACAAAGGTAGTTTTGAAGATTTTCCCAGTGGACAAGAATTACAAAAACTTAACAAACTTTTATTTGTAACGAGAAAAATTAGAAAGCATAGAACGCAAAAGACGTTGATGAGGATGTCCAAGCCGCCTATGCCAAATGGTTGGGGTAGCTTGTACAGCCGAAAAAGATACTTTGTTGATCGACTTAAGTTGATGAAGAGTGATGGTGTAGAGACCGTGTTTACTGGGGCCGGTGAGAAGAGTGGTGTGTGTAGACTCGTCCTTCACAACAAAATAAGAATTGTGAAATTCAAAAAAGACATCATTATCATGACAGAATTTTTGAACAGAAAGGAAGATATAGGAGGATTTCTTGGTACGTGAAAAGGTTTTGAGAGAAAAACGTGTTTTTTTGTGGTGAGTTAAACTTTAGATGAACCTCAATATGAAGTATACGGTAGACGCTTACATTGCCAACTTGAAGGCGTCGTCCACCATAATATGCATCCGAAGTGTCAATTGCTGCGTCACTATGACTGTTGTTCCTGTGTCTTCAGTTGCCAATTTGCGAGGCATTTAGAGGATTGAGCACGGGTATTTGCAAAGTTAGCGGATGGCCGAGTGTGAATAGTAGAAGGGTCACGATTAGGGCATTGTGATGGAATGTGACCAATACCACATCTATTGCACGTGCCATATATTGTGTTCTGGGTGGATGCCCAATCAAACTGACGACCATTACCACGACCTCGGTTGTTGTTACCACGAGAGTTGTTGCGATTGCCACAGTTGTTTAATTTTTTTTTGGGTTACTCCTGTTGTTGTTGTTTGTTGTAGTTTGTTGTATTGAAAAAACGAGCACTATAAAAGGCTTTGTGGGACCCAGATGGTGTGATGGGTGAGACTTGGAATCCCAAGAAGCAACTCATTGAGCAGTCAACTTCTGAAAGTTGAGCTTGTCGAAGTATCTGGCTTTGCTTGGTAATAGTTACTTGGTTTTTTTTTTTTTTTTTCTTACCAGCCGGCGGGCCGGCACGGCCGCAATGAGGGATAGTTCTTGTAGTGCTTAGCGTATAGGTAGATCTTAGAGTGGAGACAAGCTCTATTGGAAGAGGTCCTGACTCAATGTCTAGTGAGATGCGTGCGTTCGAGAGCTGAGTGATGATTTTCCTGCGAGAGGTGTTGTTCGATAGTTCATGTGTGAGCATTTAATCAGTTCCGCATTTATTAATTATTAGTGGTTACGAAGTGAGTGATTATTTTAAGTGTATTCTGACAGTGAAGGATTACTTTCACCAATGTGTATGAAAGTCAGAGTGTGTAGTGTTTTTATAGTCACGATGTACATGTTTAGTGATTCTCGGTGTAACCGCGAGTGGAGTGTAAATTATCTAGTTCTTGAATGAAGTGTACGAAGTTTAGTGGTGTAATGACAGATAGCAAATGAGTGAAGTGTTCTTTGACGCTTAGTTTTAAGTGTATATCTGTACCGTCGTGGTGGGTTCCCCCCCCCCCCCCCCCCACCGAAGCCATAGTGTGTCATTTGAGTGTGCATGAGTGTAGTTTGTGTGATTCGTGATGATTTTGAGGGGGGGCGGTAGTCAGAGTTGAGTGATGAGTCGTGATCGGAGCCTTAGAAGTGAGTAGAGTGATACCACTGAAGAGGGCTAGTTTCTGTAAAGTTGTCATCGTGGCGGCGGCAACGGCGAGTGATGAGAAGTGTGGGGTTGTTGTGGCGGCTGAAAAAGTGACCGGAATTGTGCCGAAAAAAAAAGAGGGTTGTTTAGGGTTTTGGCTCTAATACCATATAAAACCTCAAAGGGTATATATTATTGTTATTGTAATTGTAGTTGTGTTTTGTACATTGGATTGTATATGTATTTATACTAATACTATAGCCCCCAACCTATCATAACCTAATGGGTACGGCCCATCTATACCATTGGGCCGGCTCATCTAGTTTGTTCTAACAGGGTATTGTTGTTGTTGTATATAGGGTTAAACCAGTATATCAAAGTTACATGTTCTGAGCTGTTACCCAGCCCGCCCGAATCGCCCATGTTTTCCACCTCTAGTACTGATTATCATTTATCTAAAGTAGGGTATTGTGAATACCTTACACCATAAGCATCGACCAGGGAGCCACTAAAGTAGGAGCTTACAATTCCTCCAAAGGCAGAGGACCCCCAACAAAGAGATTGAAGAGATCCTGATACACTTTGAGTCTCGCCACGCGCTCTCTCTACAACCATAGAATCTACAACCTACACCATACGTCAGTATATGATGCAACCAACACTATGCAATAAAAAAGGATGCAAACTGATATAAAATTGAGCCATGTAATGATGATCTTTTAGTCTGTATATATTACAAAAAGTACCAGATACTTACAACGTCTGAAAAAGCAACAGAAAGAGACCCAAGAAGTATGCAAAACATAGCACCATACTTTCCATCAACAAAACTGGCCATTAAACTCCATGACAGTGCTCCAAGGAGTCCAGATAAAACTAGATATGACCTTCTTCGGTATCCGAAAAGTGGGACTGAGTCACTACAGAGAAAACAGTATAGATGTAAGTATACTTGAGAACTGATTAATGACGGCACATGGTTTGCATAAAAGAAGATAAATGTATACGCACCTGATAAAACCATACAATGGCTTAACAAGCCACGGCAATGCTGATAAACCGCTTATCACAGCTGTCTAGTTCACACAAGACTAGTTAGTTACTTAGTTTTATCTCATCACAACAGAAAGTACTATTCATAACTGCAAACTAGTATCTGGAGTTGTCTTCATTTAAAAAATAAAAAGGAAATCTTCCATATTCCTTTTGCGGACCCAAAGAAATGCTACATTTACCCACAAGCACTTTATATTCCAAATTGCTATATATGATAATAAAGACTATAATATTTCCGCAACAATCCAGCTTTTGTTCCGTGAAATGATTTGAGGTTTTATGCATCTTAATACACTTAGACAAGACTTTTAACCCTTTTGACCCGTTCAGACTCATTTGACATGTTTCCTTTCAAAGCAAGTCTTTCAGCAGAACCCGTTCGACCATTTAGAGATTAAATATATATCTCAAAAGTCAAATCAACCAATTGTAAATGACTTGACACTGCTAGGTCCCATAATAACCTTACTGCAGAAATGTTTATGGTTTCTAGTTCACAAATTAAGTTAAACCCTATTTTTTGGATATTACTAAAATATAATGTACCTCAGCTGGATCTAGATGCAAATCATCCTTTAAATAAAAGCTGACAGCGAGTCTAGCAAGCCCCAAAACTCCTTGGACAAAGTATACCATGGCAACTGCAATATTATCGGGTGTAAGATCCACCCCATAAAAGCTGATAGAGCTGAGAGAGTATTTATTCTTCTGAGGAACATTTTTAATTGACGAGACAGCCCCATTACCTGCAATTGCAGATTGCAACTTCATGAGCTAAAGTATAAGAGGCTGTAAGACCCATGCATATTCTTATTATTATCATGTATATGGACAAGTATTATACGTTTTAGAACACTGATCTTACGGGGCACTTTTCAAAGCTTATCTGGTGTGCTTAAACTTGTCTTTGATAAGTAGCGTATGGCTTATAATGAATAAGCTTATAAGCTCATGTTAAGAGTTTGGATTAGCTTATGATAAAAAATGAAGGAAATGTGGAAAAAGAAAAGCTTGAAAGGTTAACTTAGCGATTAGCCCATAAGCCACACACAAAAAAAGTTATAAAAACCACTTTAAATTAACAGCATAAGTCCAAGCTTATAAGCGTATCCAAACACTAAAATGGGCTTATTTATGTTATATAAGCTGATAAGTACCTGATAAAAGCTAAACCAAACACCCCCTTAGTAGGATAAAAACGCTTGTCAGCAATAATAATCTACAGTATATAAATACGGTAAGGAAGTTGTCTGAGAATGATGTTAAAGAGCATCATAGGGAAGCCGGCTGACATCACCAACTTCGGTCACACACTCAAAACCTATTTATTAGCTAGTACGCGTTTTTTGTTTGATAAATGTGTATGGAGAGACGAAACAAAAACATACACAGGAGAGAGCAAGAATCCCTATTGGCTTAAAATCCGTGCATCAAACAAAATATCCGTATCCGCTTTTAATGGCCAACCACGTGACAGAAAATAGAAAGACGCATACCTTAAACAGAATTACAGTAAGACAACTAAGTAAATGAATTCTAACAAATTACTATAATAATTTAAACAAGAGCAAATAGTAGAAGAAGCCTAAAATTAGAAACAAAATGAACAAATTAATATAACACGTGGGCAATTAAACAGTCACATGTACTCATTATATATAAATGATTGAATAAATGAATAAATAATTAGTTGTTGTTGTTGTTACGGTTTCTAGAAGTGATAAAAGGCTCATCGTCATCAGGTGGCATGGAGACGGTGACTGACATCTCGTTTTCCGGCGGTTTGCGGCGTTTAGTCTTTCTGATTCCGGTGGCGGAGATGACGGGTTTGGACTGAGGGATCTGATGATGATGATGAGAGAAGATGACGTAAGCAAATTTTGTTGTAATGGAGGAGGATGAGGAGATTGGTGCTGAAGCTGATATGTTTATTATCATTTTTTTAATTTTATTTAAATGGTACTCTAGTATTTTTTGTACTACTAGTTACTAATTTAATATGTCGATGGGGTATTATTTGGACCATATGATAAACCAAAGCAAGAAATTAAATCAATATGAATATTTTCTATTATCACGTCCTCACTCCTCACTTCAGGTAACATTAGAGACCAACCATCCGCAACGGGTAAAATAATGAAAAACTTTTTTTTTTTTTTGGAAAAAAGGATTACCCCGATAAAATATATTAATCACAGAAACGTATGAGTACAATTGAATGTGGCTGAGTGACACATTAACCTCAAGCAAACGCTTGAACAACCACTAAGCCGTGTGTGACATGCCACACCACGACCAAGTATCTAAATACAGCAACAAGAACACCAATAGGAAAAAACCACCTAATGGAACATAAATCACCAAAACTATCCAGCAACCGCGCATCAGGAGTATAGAAAGCCAATTGATCATGCCTCCTTAAAAAACATTTCCAAGAAAAACCTAGTGGGAAAAACCCTGGAGAAAGAAAAAAGAGTACAGCTCTTAAATGGCACTCCAAATGCGAGTCATACACAACCAAAGCCGACGACAAGCAATCCTCCAACCACCAAGATAAGACACAGTCCATTAAGGAATAGAAAGGGAAATCGTATCTGGTAACTTCCAAAGTGTTGGGATATGTACATATATCAAATAATATATGTCCGGGAAATTACGTGAGCCTATGGGGGCACACGCGTTTACACAGAGAATACGTTTATTAATGTAATTAATATATTTATAATTTATTAATTATATTAATATACTTCACGAAATATTAAACGGTCTTTAATTATAACGTTAGATGTTATGACTAATTAATAGATATTAACAAGTGATGGACTTGTTAGTACAAAAACCAAACATGTGGGTGTTGGTTGAGACCGGTTGAACAAGAAAGAAAGGAAATGGGTCCAAGTGTTTCTTACAAATTTGAGGAGGTGTTGTATTATGACTTGGAGACCAAGTCATTATGCTATATAATGAATGCTTCATTAACGACATAAAAAAAGATACATCATTAAAAAACCTCAAATCCTTACGATGTCAAATTGACATACATGTTTATATATGCATGAATCACATGCATGTAATACGCATGTAGACATACCAGGTTATATACATGCATGAATATTTATTCTTTCTTTCTTGATTGTGACGAGCTACGATTATACCCTTTAGGGTATTAGCTCGTTGGTTTAATATAAAAACAAGAACATCGTGTTCAGTTGTTTTATTCGTGAAGAAAGGACTAGCATCCTAGCGCATCTCGGTGACGTGGTAGGTGTATGCAAACAATAGAGGTGCATTCTACTTTGAAAAACTGTTTAGTTTGCGTGGGTATTCAATTTATCACCCGTATATTCAAGACGTGTATTCGTTAATTGCTAAAAGTACGGAGTTCTTGATCCTTTTTATTATTTACTTTATGTTATAGTGTTTAATATATCCGCTGCGTTATCTTGATACTTATATAGTGAATAGTTGTAAAAAACCAACAGTGGCATCAAGAGCCATCGTATATGAAGTTGTAGTTACATGGATTAAACTTTGTCAAATATTAGAGTGCTTGGATTAGTGTTTTTTAAGCCCTTGGGGCGTAGTGAGCTTAAAGATTCGATCTTTTATATGAATGTATCGCAATACTTTATTGGAAGTGGGGAGTGGAGAGGTACGGGTATGGTTTTTATAAATTATTAAAATTAATGAGACGAATTTTAGGTTGTATGTATCTCTTTTTTTCTCTTATTTTTTTATTTTTATTTGTATGTAATTTTATTGATAAACCTTGATTTGTTTTTTAAATTGTTAATTTGGATCGGTTTTATGTTCATAATTTAATGTTAATTCGGCATCCATGATAAAGACTACTGCAGTTTATCATGGAGCGATATATGATATAAATCTTGTTAATTGTTAAAGATTTTATGCAAATATGATGATCAAGAATTAAAACATAGACATTAAATTTATATGGTTTCGATCCACGACTTTAAAAGCTAGGAAAGACTTAGGCTATGTCTTAATGGGGCCTAAAGGTTGTTTTGAATTTTATGTGCTATGTGGTATATATTTGTATATGGCTTACGCAATCGATTATATCGATGGGATAGGATGGAGTTTTTAGTGATCGGAAGGAAGTCTTATATGAATATATACTAAGTTTGTTAATTATTAGATTATTTGGATCATAACTTGATATTTGCATGACTTAATTGTTAGTGATTGTTTTATAATATTTGTTTTGTGATTAGTTAATGTTTATATTGTTTTTCTTGTAAGTTTGGACTTGTGAGGAAAATAAAAGGACTTTTTTCGAAGAAAAAATAAATATAAACATGACTAATTATTATGAAATCAGATTTATTATGGACTATTTATAGTTCATAATGTGTTTTCCAAATTAAAGTTTTATTTTTTATCAATGACGAAATTTGCAAAAGTACTACTTAGTTGCAAGGATAAGGTTCGGGGAGACTCATCAAGACTTCGGTCTTGTAGATACCATTACCCTATAATACATGACTACGTTGTAGTTTCCTTACCTTGCATACTATGTAGAAAGTCGCGAATGGTCTAGGGTTTGAATGATTTTTAATCATTCTTTAATCTTTTCCCGCGGTAAAAAGCAAATCTTTATATTTAAAGATACGTTGAATCGTCAATTTTAAGGTCTCACTATTTATGTATTTGATACGATGATAATAGGTGATACCGTAATAATAACTTAATTGAGAATAAAGTTTTTATTAAAATCTATGATACGAAGATGTATGCATGCTTCTTCGTATATATTTGATACGTCAAATAAAATACCATTTTTCAACTAAGTTGTTGTCATCCAATTTGTAAAAACACTTGTAGATTGCTCTTTACTATGCGTGAGACGTGTGTAGATTTGCAATCTCAAGGTGATTATCGCTTTTCCGTCGAGTTGGTGAGTGTTACATAGTCACAAGTTTTGAATTGAACGACTTAGCGTTGTTGGGTTAGACCTATTAACACGCGGGCATAGATGGGATGAAACAGGTTACTTGATAATTATTGTAATAAAGTAAGTTCTTCATTAATGGGTTATGGAGTTACAAAAGTTTGTGAATTATCAATCGTTGATTACCCTTTTGAATACACCATTACTAGCAGATCAACTGATGTGATGGCGGTATGTCATGTTAGGATCTAACCTTAGAAAATTAATCTGTTTATTGAAATAAACCATGGGTAGTTAATTTTCTTTAAGGAGTATTATCAAAATACTAAAATTGAATTTTGCGATTCTATTTAATGTATTTATGCAACGATAAAACCGTAAACAATGGTTTGTTTTTCTTTGAAGAAGTCAAACTAAGACTCCTTTCATTGTAAGGAACTAGAGACTCATTCCATATAATCTTTCTTGCTCCGGAAATTTTATAATAGGAACGCAAAGAAAGATTGTTCCTAATGTAATCCTCAAACTATAGCAACTTAAAAGTTAAGTATAATTGAATGACTTCTATATATTCATATAGATTGTCATCACCCTTATAATCGGTGGTGAATACTTTGAAACATATAGACATATATTGATAAATAGAGATTATGTTTAAAGATCATCAAAGGACACATCTTAATGTAAGATTGTTTTTACTGAGGTTTTTGATTAGAAAATACCAATATTACCGCAAAAGTGGTAAAGGCAAACTAGCATAATGTATCTAGTTGTTTGCTTTAATCCAAATTAAGGAGAAAATTGCATGCCAAATTTTTAAGTTAATCAATAACATTGATGGATAGTCTCTCATCTTGCGCCCACCTAATTAGTAGAAATTTTGAAATCCAAGTAAATGTTTACTAATTTAGATTTCAAATTGAGTTGGAAAATAAAAAAGATCATATTTATTTTCACTGGTGATGGAACCACTTGCCAATGTTGTCAAATCCAGTGGGGCATCCCGATTATTTTGAACAAGAACATTCATGTGATCTGTCAAATTCAGTGGGACGCTACAAGGTTCTTTATCTTGGTAGTAACCTAGAATATTTCTTGTTTATCTTGAGTTAATATATAATTTTTCCGATATAGATACTTATGTTTTTAAAGGATTAGTCAAGTGTTATTCTTGTTAAAAGAAAGTGGTTCTATATCTACTTGTAAGCTTAATATCTGTGACACTATCATTTTGTCATGTATAAACAAACGAATGTTGTGTGGTTTTACTATGTATGTATGATGTTGTGCCATGCACAAGTAGGAGAATCTTTATTGTGTGCAAGGTACACAAACATGACAAATTACGAATATGATTAAAGGTTCTTTGACCGTTAAGTACCGATACATTATGTCGAGATATGAAATTAAAGGATACTTCAAGTGAAATGGTTATATGTGTTTTTGGAATGTTCAAAAATAATCGAAGTAATCTTGATTTAAAGACTACTTGAGTTAAAAGGTTTATGTGCTCTTGGAATGTCCTATTAATGAAGTAATGCTGATTAACTTGAAAAATTACTACTGAAGCTAAGAGTTGACGTTCAGAATTACTATTAGTTAAATATGTTTATGTTTTGAAAATGTAATAAACATTAAGTCCGTTAATTGTTAAAGACTTATAACATATAGTATGTGTTCAAAAATTAACTTTAAGTTTAAAAAAGTTAAGTTTATATAAATTAATAAACATGAAGTCCTTTAATAGTTGAAAGACTTATAACATAAAGTAAGTTATATCTTTTGGCTATGACATGAACAAAAGTCCTTGAAATATTTAAAGGCAAAATAATGTATAGTTAACATGGAAATATAAGATACATATTATACAATAATAGAGTTCTTGACTAGTTTAAAGCCGTATTTACATTATTGCATGCAAATAGGTTTTTAATACTATATATTCATTCGTTTTTGACGCAACTGATAAGTATGTTGACCTAAAGAGTTATTAAGTTATTTAAAAGATTGTGTTAATAGTCTCAAAAATATTACTATAGAATACCACATATTTATGGTATGTCTAAAGTATTGAATCAAATTATTTGAAATTATTTGATTTTGATAACTTAAATATTTCACCTCCAAATCTGTCAAGGTTTGAAATTCAGTATGTCTTGTATATACTCAATAAACTCCAACCTAGAAGGTTTAATAAGACACCATCATGATTATGGAATGTAATGACTCACATTAAGTCTTAAGAAATTGAAGTTTTAAATTTGTTAAAAGTCTTATGAATGATAACATTAACAAACTAAACTCAGGAACTATCAATGTATCTTGTAATGTCCCTTTACATGTTAAGTAATTACAGAAGAGTCTAAAATTACAAAAAGCAAGTGGGAGCATTTTTAGATCTGAAAGAGATAAAAATACAAAATACATAACCTTCTAAACACACTAGTGAATATCATATCGAGGCTTTAAATGTTAAACCGTATAATGATATAATTTTCGTTCATAGATCCGCAAAGATACCTCAAATACTTGATTGATAAATGTTATATCAATATTGAGAAATATGAGTCACAGGATCATAGTGAACCTGTTAAAGATGCATTATTGAATTTTGAATTTGGTATCATGGTGAAACCATTAAGATGCATTATTGAATTTTGAATTTGATAAATGACTCAAACTATGAATGTTAAGATGTTGTCTACAAAAATAATCATTTTTGGAACTTGATTGATCTTTAACTAAACGATTATATTGTGAAGTTAAAATGAGTTTCATCAAAGAGAAGAAAAACCCAAGTGGTTTGGTTCTTGGTTTCAAACTCATAAGGGCAATGTTGTACACATACATAATGCATATATTATGATAGGATTTTAATCATACTCAAGCAATTGATTGTGATTAAATATTCTTTTTATGTGCATTAATTATATAAATGATTGATTGTCGTATTAGGTGGTTCTATAGATGAATCAACGACAATTGAAATTTAAAACTCTACGTTGAATGTTTACTATAGCGAGGACGGTTAGTAAATCAAGGAGTTTATGAAGTTTTATAATAGCTTTTTAAAGTGTACAAAACGCTATAAGGAATCCAAGTATGCGATCATTGCATCCAAAAAAAAAAAAAAAAAAAAGGGCATCTAGGAGAATAATCTTAAGTTTATTGTTAAATAAATCATTTTCTTGATTTAAATTTAATAATAATTAAAGATGACTCCTACGATATTTCTAAAAGCTAGTGGGAGTATTATGTTCAGGTTGCCATCACCTGAAAGATTTAGGAAATTAAATATACAACCTTGAAGTAATATGTTTATTGCTATAAACATATGTGGTATATAAGTCTAACATAACATGACATATCATTTAGAAAGGTCTAAATGGGTTTACATATACTTTTTAGAATAGAACATGAATGAAATCTCAAGTATGACTAAAGGATTCATTATGTACATCATATTGTGTAGATAAATAGTTGTATCATGCATGGATGCAAGATGATTTGACAACATTTGTATTTAGTTGAAAGTTATTAGATAATTATAAAATTGAATATTTTAATGGAATATGTTTGGAATTGGAATTCTTCTTAGATTATGAAATTGTCCAGAGTAATAAAATTCTAAAAGATATATATTGCAAACAAATTTGTTGTGCAATAAGAAATAAACCATATGAACTTGGAGTTCATGATAGGGTGACAACATTATTAGAGAATATTCGATCGTTACGGCTTTTAAAGGCCAAGCATGAGGACTGTTTTATGTCACGAATGCTAAATTAATTGTGTGACACTCAATCTAGTTATGTATGTTTTCATGTTTGATGAAGACCATGAGGACTAATTGTGTCGACTGAGAGATATCGTTGCATTATACATTAAAAGAACAAGAGTAATGCCGCAGTTTTGGGCTTTTGGAAGCTGTGAAAGATGATTGTGTCAATAGTTGATGTTACACACCTTATGAGATATAGTGTGTTGAGATATTTGGATATATATGAACAAACAATCATCATACATATTCAAGAACTTCACTTATTGAATTCTTGAAATAAGTATTCTCAAAATTCCTAAAGATCAAATCTAGTTGAAATTATGAAATCTAAGCCTTGTCAACAAGTACGATTGTCGTATCTTGAGGCATGATTTGTCAACTAGAATTTTCATGCATTTGATCTATTTAGTATTTGGATAAGGGATGTTTAGACAATTTTATTAATGATAATGATACGAGGTATGTGGGTTATATTTAATATAAATTGTGTCCTATATTTGCATGTTTAAATCCATGAATAATAAATGTATTATTCTAAATTAGTCCATTGTCGATCAACAATATGGGAATATAGTTGAACTAAGACAAATCTGAGTGATTGGTGATATCTTGGATATTAAAGGATGTGTCCGCCAAACTCACATGATATTCATAAAATGAATATTGGACTTTCCCAACTAACAAGATTATCACTTTATGGATCGGCGTCATTAAGTGAATCTTGTAAGTGATTTTATTTACAAAATACTTAGATATGAGATGCAAGTAGGTCTTGCATATGTGGATGATCCTTCTTGATCTAGTTTAAGTTATCCTGAAACATGGGTAACTAATAAGGGCTATTTCAGAATTGATTGTGAAGCATGGTGACTTGACACTTGTAGTCAATAAAGAATTTGTTCCTTTAATAGTTGAAGTATGATGCCACTGGGCCCATCGTAGGGTTAATCAGATGTATGTGTAGCCGCACCTAAAAACTCGGGTAGATATGTCTCAATGATTTTTAGTCATCTAGATTAATCATATATACGAGAAACAGAATCGTTAATTAATGGAATGACTTAGATCTATATCTATTTTTAACACGGTATCGGAAACAAAAGGATTGTAAATACTTAAATCATTTAACTGTGACTTTATAAAAGTACACTCATGTATTCCTAGGAGCATTGGTGTGTTGCTAGACGTTTACCAATGTTATTATATTATTTGAGACATGTCCAAGTGGGAGCTGTTGGGATATGTACATATATCAAATAATATATGTCCGGAAAATTACGTGAGCCTATTGG
This sequence comes from Tanacetum coccineum, assembly GCA_026074375.1. Lineage (NCBI taxonomy): Eukaryota > Viridiplantae > Streptophyta > Magnoliopsida > Asterales > Asteraceae > Tanacetum > Tanacetum coccineum. Next base: position 23,034 of record BQNB010027861.1, read on the forward strand.
GGCACACGCGATTTACACAGATGATACGTTTATTAATGTAATTAATATATTTAATAATTTATTAATTATATTAATATACTTCACGAAATATTAAACGGTCTTTAATTATAACGTTAGACATTATGACTAATTAATAGATATTAACAAGTGAGGGACTTGTTAGTATAAAAACCAAACCCATGGGTGTTGGTTGAGACCGGTTGAACAAGAAAGAAAGAAAAGGGGTCCAAGTGTTGTTTTTTACAAATTTGAGGAGGTGTTGTATTATGACTTGGAGACCAAGTCATTATGCTATATATATAATGAGGTTCATTAAAGACATAAAAAAAGATACATCATTAAAAAACCTCAAATCCCTACGATGTCAGATTGACATACATGTTTATATATGCATGAATCCAAACAACCCTTTAGGGTTTTCACGTTGATTGATTCAAGAGTCGAAGATGTTTGGTTTCCTTTATCACTACTAGTACTAGCATACTTAATTGTTTAGTACGAACGTATTGTGTGTATTGAAGTAGAGAGATCTACCTTTAGATCTTGGGTGGTTTTAGCGTGGTATTTATTATTATACACACGTGTATATTCAAGAAGGTGATTCGTTAATTGCTAAAAGGTACACGCTTCTTGATCTCTTTGTTAATTACTTATTCTATATGTGTTTATCTTTTCCGCTGCGTACTCGTGATTTAATTGGCCAATAGTTGTTAAAAACCAACAGACGCTACATTGTGTTTGGAATATATGATGTCTCAAAAGTTAACGGTGTGTTTTGTAAACATTTCACCTAGTGTGCATTAACAAGCAAATGAACCCGCGCATTGCGGCGGGGCTAATTTTTTCCTCAATAATTTTTTTTACGTTTCGGGGGGTTTTTTTTGGGCGATGCATTACGCGGGGCTAATTTTTAATATTTTCTTTTTTTGTATGATTCGGGAAAAAACTTTGCGTAGGGGACGGGCTAATTTTTTACGAATATTTTCTTTTTTGGGACGTTTTGTAATTTTTTACGGGAATTTTTGTGTATGAAATCGTAAATAGTTAAAAGGCGAGGGTCCGTTTTTTTTTTTTTTACTTTGGGCCAGATTTTAGGCTATTTTTGGAGAGAAAAAAATTTTGCTGGGGAATTTTTTTTTACGTTGGGACGGGTTAATTGTTTCCCAAATATTTTCTTTTTTTGGGACGGTTCGATATCTTTTTTTGGGCCGATGAATGTAAAAAGGTTATGAACAATAAAAACTTGACGTGTTTTTTTTGTTAATTTTTTTACGGGATTTTTTTTGTAAGAAAATCGTAAATAGTTAAAAGTTGAGGGACCGTTTTTTTTTTACTTTGGGCCAGATTTTGGGCCACATTAGTTTGTCGACACGCGTTGCGGCGGGGCTAATTTTTTCCCGAATAATATTTTTTTTACGTTGGGGGGGTTTTTTTTGGGCTATGCGTTATGGCGGGGCTAATTTTTAATATTTTCTTTTTTTGTATGATTCGGGGAAAAAAAATTTGCGTTGGGACGGGCTATTTTTTCCCGAATTATTTTTCTTTTGTGGGGCGGTTGTGTAATTTTTTTACGGGAATTTTTGTGTAAGAAAATCGTAAATAGTTAAAAGGTGAGGGTCCGTTTTCTATTTTTTTTTTTTTACTTTGGGCCAGATTTTAGGCTATTTTTGGGTTTTTTTTTTGGCTAATTTTTTCCCGGATATTTCCTTTTTTTGTACGATTCGGGAAAAAAAATTTGCGTTAGGACGGGTTAATTTTTTCCCGAATATTTTCTTTTTTTGGGACGGTTCGATATCTTTTTTTCTGGGCCGATGAATGTAAAAAAATTGTGAACAATAAAAACTTGACGTGTTTTTTTTGTTAATTTTTTTACGGGATTTTTTTGTAAGAAAATCGTAAATAGTTAAAAGTTGAGGGACCGTTTTGTATTTTTTTTTACTTTGGGCCACATTTTATGCGAATTTTAGGCTAGTTTGTCGACAAATGTGTATATTTGTAAAAAAAAAAAAAAAAAACCAAAATCGGGGAGCCCGTTACTGTAGCAAACGGCCCACAGTCAAAACGACTGCGTTTTTGTAGTAATTTTTTTTATATGGCTTATATGTTGGGCCTCATGTTTAAAGTGTTTTTTTTTTGCTATATGGGTTTTTTTTTAATATAATGGGTTGTACGTTTATGACCATATCGGTTATTTTAAAGTTATTAGGTATCGAAGATGTTTCCGCGGGTATTTTTTTTTTCTGAATAAATCGAAACTTTTGTAATATTTTTTTTTAACTCCTACTTTGTGCATACAAATAAAATTAAAAAAAAAAAAAAAAAACAATTGGGCTGGCCCAAAATGGGGCAGCCCGTTACTGTAGCAATAGGCAAAACGGCACCGTATTCTTCAGTGATTGTGTATATTTGTAATGTAATGTGCATTAATACATATTTGTTTTTACCAAGTACAAGCTTAGGAATAAGTATATCATGTATTCTAAGAGCTCACAATGCAACATCATTGTTGGCACCATGTTGTCATAGCTTTAATGTTTCATTATCACCCTGGTAAGCGTTATAGTTATGGCATTGGTGGGGCAATGCTGAAATTAGTCATGATCGTGCATATGTGTGTGTTTTAGTGGGTTTATTTTTTAGTGTTATGACTTATTAGTATGAGTAAAATGTTGTTTGGTGTTATTCTTGATGTTATACTGATGTGGCAACACATTTTTGCGAAATCCATGTTACCACACTAGGCATCTACAATCGACTCGACTCAATTTAACCCTAAACATCTTTTAGTGTAAAGTGAAACAAGTATTTTCAAACGACGTGACCCAACCAGCTAAACTTGGCCTTGACTACAAAATTGTCCCGTTTGATCTCAACACCTTTTAAATTGATACTCAAATGCTCATTTTGTATTTTACAAAACTACTTACTAATTACTATCACAAAATATTAATCTATAGGTTGATTTGGAAAATGAAAAATTTTATGTCGCTGTAAGAATCTAAAATGAACTTTTAACTCTAAACGTGAACCAGTTCCTCTGTAAGATGCTTTAATTTATGCCATTTATGTAATTGTCACATGTGTTTGTTGGTGGATTTATGCTTTCATATTTGATGTTTAATAGATTTTTTAAATCAAGTTTGAGGCTTTGAATCATGTGTTAATATGGATATGTTTTTATTGCAAAGTTTTGAGCAATACATTTCAAAAGGAACACAGTAAACTTGCGTTTACACAAATCGTCTAATTACCTCGAAAAAGTAGCTAAGTGTTCATCAAAGGGAATTAAAGACTCATAAGCTTTGAAAAGCCCCGTTTTAACCATTTTTTTTTAACTATTTATATTTATTACCACACATATTTTTGTATTTTTTCCTTTTTCTCAATTTTTTGTACTTTTCATTTCAAACAACTAACTAACATGTTTGGACTTTCGTTATTATTATAACTTTTAGGGTCACAGAACAAGAAGCACTTTAATCCTAAAATGCTCAAAAAGATAAATTCATCGTCCCCGACTTTTCACTTGTCCCAAACCAAGCTTAAAACGAAATCACCGTTAAATACAAGTTAAGATGCTAACACTACTCATACTTGTACCTTGTGAAACTTTTCACTCTCGACAATTATTATATCTTAGGTGAATGTGCCAATTTCGAATTTTAACCATAAATCAAACGTTTTGCAAAATTTGTATGCTTCACGTTCTACCAAAAAGTAATGATTTTGAAGACGAGATCATCCCATGTAGCGACTTTCGTCTCGGCACATCCCAACCTTGCGGCTAAATGACCAGGCTTTTGACACCTCACAGAGACTAGTATCGGGACTCACGGACCTTCGGTTTCAACACCCTTGGATTTCTCATATGTACATAAAATCACAACTTAAAACGAAATAGTCTTAGTTCAAAAGCATATTTAGATTTAAGAAAATGAGATTTTTCCCTATATTTATTAAATCACATTTATTACACTTAATATAATTACACATCCTTTAAACTAAGAAAATCCTTGACCTTTTAGAAGGTTGCAACATCGGTTGTGAGCCGGCAAGATGCAGCAAACTTTTATCAGTCTCGGATAATTACTATGTGCCTTATTTAGAAGACTACAACATCGGTTGTGAGCCGGCAAGATGCAGTAAACTTTTATTAGCTCACAGTTTTTATTATTATTATTACCTCATTTTTCATTATTATTATTTTTTTTTTCATTTACACTTTATATTACCATGATATGTAAAAAAAACTTCTTTTTAGAAAATTTAAGTATAAATTTGAACTAAGACTAAAATTATTGATATCGACCATACTTCAAAAATCGTTGATATAAGTTTAATTTTTAAAGAGAGCACGTATTATTAGTCCGGTTAGAAGCTTATGGGAGAGAAAAGCCACAAACTACACTTATGAGCTCTTAAGATTTCCAACTAATCCTTGTTTGCTTCTAATCAGATTTATCCTATATCATATTTATCGTTCTTCGCAAATAAGAGTCCGCGAATGCTGGGGTTTAGTCTAAAAAGCTTAGAAGCTCAATAACGCTCTGATCGGAGTTCAAAAATTTATTCTTATTCTTCCCAGCAGGAAGTCAAAATTGTGACACAAAACACTTATTTTATTTTTGAAACATTTCTAAACTTTTTATCATTTTTTGGTATTATTGGTGTAAAATCGACGATTACGTGAAAACAACGGCTGTAGGCACAATCAAATCGATAGATCCCCCCCCCCCCTCCATGCTAGAATTGAACATTGTCCTCAATGTTTTAAGAAGGGTCTCTACATAAATCTAAAGCCGTTTATTAAGTATGCTCAAAGATAAACGTTAGTCTATAAGATTTGGATATTGGATTCCCAATATGAAGCTGAGGATGTTGAAGCTGAAGATGTTGAAGCTCGAGTGAACGAATGACAAAACTACGAGCATGAGAGGCTTTAAAATCCGGGCAATCCTGGACATACAATAAAAAATACAAAACACGGAAAATGGAAGAGGCGAGCCTCTCTCACAACACACTTATTCATTACTACTATATTATATAAGGATAAGCACGGGTTGTAACATCCGGCAATTTTTGAAATTTTAAATGACTATTTTACCCTTTGACTTTTTGGGTCTGACTTGACTTTTTGACTTTTGGTCTTTTATTGTCACATAAAAGCGATTACCGCGTGACCGGTAAAATTTTCGGAACATATTTTAAATAATAAATCATATTTATTATTACATCTCTCATGTGCAAGTTATTTTTAACTTATTTGACTTGAAAACGAAAAAGATATATGTTATTCCTAAGCTGACTTATCAAAAACGACCCACTAAATCACGTTTTCACGACTCGGACTCTAAAGCAATTTGATGTAAAACGACATTCCGGACAACTTTTTAGTTTTGCCCGAGACCCGGAAACAAGCAGAAAATGACCTAAATACCCTCGCAAGATTTTAGAATCAAGAACAACGCGTACCGACAGGAAAATAATTAAATAATATTTAATTAACACTTTTTATTAAATAAAAATATTTAATAAATTAGTTATCATTTTATTCAGTAACGTTTGTTAAAGACGCAAATATTCGAGTAAAAGATCATTTTACGGACAAAGTTTATCAGTAATATACAAATAAATAATAAACGTTTTAAATAAATTTTATAAAACGTTTATGAAAATTAGTCGAGTGAATACTCGTTTTTATGGGAAAAATTATTTGGAACGCAATGGCGCAAGTTTCGTGTTTTGAATCGTCCGTTAAGTAGTTCAAACGAGCCCCGAACCGTTATATTACAAAAGTTACACTTTTGGTCCCTGTGAAAATATTTACAAAAGTAACCCTCATCTTTTTGTGACTTGTCACATTTATTTTATAACTTTTAAAATATAAATATATATATAAAAGTTATCATTTTTTTCTCATTTCATTTTTTTTATAAAACACACACACTCCCTCTTCTCTCTCAAAATCCGGCAGCCACCGCCGCTCCAGCCAACCACCGTCGGAAAACTTTTACGGCAAGTTTTCCGGCCGAGTTCTAAAACTCTCCCCGCCACCCGATCTATCCGATCTACCGAACCACGCGCCGCCACGCGCCTCATCTTCAACACCACCATGGCCTTTTTAAATAAATTTTATAAAACGTTTATGAAAATTAGTCGAGTGAATACTCGTTTTTATGGGAAAAATTATTTGGAACGCAATGGCGCAAGTTTCGTGTTTTGAATCGTCCGTTAAGTAGTTCAAACGAACCCCGAACCGTTATATAACAAAAGTTACACTTTTGGTCCCTGTGAAAATATTTACAAAAGTAACCCTCATCTTTTTGTGACTTGTCACATTTATTTTATAACTTTTAAAATATAAATATATATATAAAAGTTATCATTTTTTTTTCTCATTTCATTTTTTTATAAAACACACACTCCCTCTTCTCTCTCAAAATCCAGCAGCCACCGCCGCTCCAGCCAACTGCCGTCGGAAAACTTTTTCGGCGGGTTTTCCGGTCGAGTTCTGAAACTCTCCCCGCCACCCGATCTATCCGATGTACCGGACCACGCGCCGCCACGCGCCTCATCTTCAACACCACCATGGCTGCCACCACCATCATAGCCTCACCACCTCAGCCTCACCACCAGGGTGCGTTTCGTTTTACCAACACCACAAGGGTGCGTCCGTTTTTGTGGTTAACAGCAAGGGTGCGTGTGGTTTATAAACATACGAAAGGGTGTGTTTGGTTCGTCACATAATAGGGTGCGTTGGTTTTGGTCTTGACAGCACCAACAAGGGTGCGTTGGGTTTTGGGTCAGCAGCCACAAGGGTGGGTTGGGTTGAAGACACGACCCACAAGGGTGTTTGGTTGGCTGCGTGACAGCCACAAGGGTGCATTGGGTTGTGGTTTGCACCGCCAAGAGTGCATTTGGTTTTGTTCTCAGCCGTAGGGTGCGTTTGATGTTATTAGCACCGAGAGGGTGCGTTCGGATCTGGGTCAGCACAAGAGTGCGTTTGTATAAGAAAACAACGAGTAGGTTGCGTTTGGTTTTCTTATAAACACCATAGGGTGCGTGTGGTTTTAATAACACCGAAAGGGTGCGATGGGTTTATCAGCCACCACCAAGGGTGCATGGTTTGGTTGTAACAGCCAACACCAAAGGGTGCGTTTACCACAGTCGCCGCCCCCCTGGGCTGCTACCCCACGACTTCATCATCATCATCACGACACCGTCATCATTACCACCATCGCACCACCATCACCACTACGTTCACCAGCAAGGGTGCGTTTGTTTATTTTTATTGGCACAGGGTGCGTTTTGGGTTCCTTATCAACACCAAAAAGGGTGCGTTCGGGTTGGGTTTAGCAACAAGGTGCGTTTGGTTTTCTCAGACCCATTAGGGGTGTTTGTTTCTGCGTTTCGCCGTAATAGGGTGCGTTGGGTTGTGAAAACAGCCCACGAGGGTGCGTTGGTTTGTGATTTACGCAGCTAAGGGTGGGTTTGATTTGTATAAAAACGCAGCAAGGGTGCGGATGGTTGTCATAGTCAGACTAGGGTGCGTTTGGGATATTGGTTTGGGGCAGATTAGGTGCGTTTGGCTTTGTAGAAAGCAACTAGAGTGCGTTTGGTTTGTCTCGACACCGAGTAGGGTGCGTTTGGCTGTTAAAACAGCCATAAGGGCTGCGTTTGGTTGTGTTCTCACCAAAAGGGTGCGGTTGGTTTGATTTCAAGAGCACCTAGGGTGCGGTTGGTTTGTAAAATAAGCACCAAATGGTGCGTTGGGTTCGGGTCAGCCCCGCACAAGGGTGCGTTGGGTTCGGGTCAGCCCCGCACAAGGGTGCGTTGGGTTTGTGGGTTGCACCACGAGGGTGCGTTTGGTGGGGCAGCCACCCCACAAGGGTGCGTTGGTTTGTGTTTTCAGCTGCACCACAAGGGTGGGAGCGTTTGGTTTGCTTAACTGCACCACGGGTGCGTTTGGTTTGGCTCAACCCGAAGAGGGTGTTTGTTCTTGGCTGTTAACGACCCATAGGGTGCGTTTGGATCTGGTTATAACGCCAAACGAGGGCGTTTGGGTTAGAAACAGATTAGGGGTGTTGTGTTGCGGTTTGACTGATTAGGGGTGTTTGGTTGGGCAGATTCATCGTAAGGGTGCGCTTGGGTGAGCAGTTTAGCACTAAGGGTGCGTTTGGCTGTGTAAAGGAAATAAAAGGGTGTTTGGTTGGCTGTGTGACAGCCACTAGGTGCGTTTGGTTAATATAAATCAACTAATAAAAATATCGTAAGGTTTTATAAATATTAAAAACCGGATATAATGGTGGATAATTGGTTAAATAAATGTGATTAGTTATTATTTTCGGATATATTATATTAGACCCGTAACGGACTTGTAATATGAAAATAACGACAATAACAAATAAATACACTTGAAATTTACTTGGATGTTTGCTATTGAATTGAATTGGGAAAGTGAATTTGCAACAAAGTCTTTCGACTTGGGATCGTTTTATAAACGGAAAGGTCATGACGAAATTTATATAAATTTCTATATTTAGTAATGTTTTACTAGAACTTTTATTATTTTAGAAACCGGTAAAAGAGACTAAGTTATATTTTAAAATTATATTAAAATATAACTATACAATGACCCGACAACGAACGAAAACTATACTTTTACAAATGAGATAACAATTTTAGCTACGATCCGTCAATAAGACGGAAGATTAATTTATAAAATATTATTTTATAAATTCCTGACTAGAAGGAAAAATCATAACTTTTGTAAAAGCTTTACAAACATCGGTTGTTCAATTCATAACTTTAAGACGTGCGTCTAACTTTTATGCAAGGTGTTTTTATTAATTAAATTGGTGTCGAAATATTTTTTGTTATTTTTATTTTACTATCACTTATATAATATTGCAAAGTATTATATACTTTTAATTTTATCTTTGGATTGTTGTGTCTTTATATATATATTCACGGTATGGAGTTTATATGTGTTATTTTTCTCATATGTAATATAATCGGGGATATATTACATACCTTTGCGTTATTTTCAATTTAATTTTTTTAACCATACCACTCAAACCAGTTACAACTTAGGAATTCTAATATCTTTTTCAAAGTGTCGAGTGGTTGATAACCGTTCATTGGGAAATCCAAATATCTTTATCTAGACTAGTGGGTCGTAGCTGTTAAGAATAACCGCAATTCTTTGTCGACGCCGTTCTGGTTTGTTTGTGCCTGTGATTAATACTGTGCAGTTCTGCAAATCGTGCTACATACAATCAATGTGAGTTATAGCGACATGTTTTACTCGTATTACTATATTTGGAGTGAAGAACATGTTTGTTTCATATGCTTTACAATTGGTTGATTACTCGTTTGGTTTATTACTTTTTTATACATTTCTCGCGAGGTGATTACATTTCTTGGTTTTAGCTTTTGACGTAAATAAACCACTACACTTTTATGATTACGGATTTGCTCAGGTTGTATGTTACCAAGTTATTCAATTCTGAGCGGGTGTACGGCTGGGGGGCTATCCGGGTATGCATTGTAAAGTATACTCAATGGTGAGGTTGTTCAGGTTGGGGGCATCGGTGTTTGGCACATGTAAAGTAACACTTATTGCTGTGGGGTGTCAAGGTGGGAGCATCGGATGTAGGCCTTGTAATAAGTAATTAAGAAGCATGCGGGTGTCCATTGTGGGGAACATTCCGGTGTAAGAAACATGGCCATATATTTTGTTTGCGAATCAGTTTCATTGAGTCGTAGGAGTATAACAGTAATCATTGTTTTTTACAAACTTGTAATATTTACGTTTGCTTGAATAAAGTGGCTATACTCATTAATTTGGGAAATTTGCGGGTTATTTTTACTACTTACGTTTTTGTGACTGATTTGGGGGATTTATAGGTCATGCTATTTTACAACTCTGTGAATTCTACTGTCAATCATAATACATTTGATGATCATTTAAGGATTTAAATGCTCTCACACCCTTTGGAAACCTATGTTTATCATTTATATGAAACAAACTTATGAACTCGCTCAACTTTTGTGTTGGACAATTTTAAGCATGTTTTTTCAGGTGAATTAGATGATGGATTATCCTGATGTGCATTGGAGTCCTAACAATTAACAAGATGTTTCATTCATAGGATTTCTACTTACATACAAATGATCAAATTTTGTTGTATTCTTTACAAGCTTTTTATGGTGATGAAATGATAGGACCAATGTTATATCAATTTAAGAAAATCAACGAGATTGACTTTTTCAAACTTGACACATTTAGAGGTGTTCTCTTGTATCTAGCGATGTCTTATTATGAAGTACGCATCGGACACATTTCATCGCTGCGCATAATTTTTAGGGTGTTTACAAGATGGTATTAGAGTCAACAGTTATAGAGATCTGGTTGATATTATTCGTAGGACTATACCGTTTTCACAATATATTCTTGGCTTCTCAGCATAATTTGTCAAGTTGCATAAACAATACTTGCTTTGGTTACTTGTTACCTTAAGATAGTGTACGTGGTCATACATATATATAATATATGCTTGCATCTTTTGCGTGTATCGTACATTTATTTATATAAGAGTTAATTATATATATACCATGAACAATTCTTAAGACATTGGTGAGTTGCACGCAAATCTGGTCTATTTAAGCCTAGACATATGTGAGTTACACTAATGGTCTCATTACTTCATTAGACATTGTGAATGTTCTGCACAATGGTCTACTACTTCGTTCTTCAGGGACATTGTAAGTTAAAAATGGTCTCACTATCGTCCTCAGACATTGTAAGTTGCATAAATGGTCTCGCACTTCGTTCTTGAAATGTAAGTTAGTAAATCAATGGTCTCGCTTCGTTCTCTCAGACATTGTAAGTTAAAACTATAGGTCATTTAAGAAAATATTATTTTTGTCTTCATAGTTTTATACAATATAGTATTACACGGACGCCGTCATAATTTTGTTTACATGGAATTATGTATGAACTCTAATGTATTCAATATAAGTTTGTTTGAGGATTTTGTAATATGAGGATGATTTGATAATTGCTATGTTAACAAAGCCCATCATTCGTTATGTTTTACATTGGGATTATGTTTGAATTATTAGTTTTACTAGTCTTGTATTGAGCTGGGACTTATAATAGGAGATTTATATGATAATTGCTTGTTGTAACTCGTTCATAGAGGTCCTCTTTAACTGTTACTCTTTTTCCGATTACTCAATTTACTATCTGAAACTCTAGGTCGATATTACTTGGTAGTTTTATCCCCATCTCCGATGATGAGTTTGAACATCGTTCCCATAACTCTTCTAGAAGCAATGCATCGTAATGTCATTCACCACCTTGAAGGTTTATGTGAGTACCGCTGTATTGCAGCGATAAATCTATTATGTAAGTGTGTGATTTATAATCTCTGTATTTGAAAGGATCTGGGACGCCTCTTCAGTTAAATAAAGAATTGTAAATCTCTCCGAACATTAGTTTTTCATTTCTTAATAAGATAAACGTTAGTCGATTAGATTAGGATATTGGATTTCCCAAATGAAGCTGAGGATTTGAAGCTCGAGTGATCGAAGGACAAAATCACGAGCACGAGAGGCTTTAAAAATCCGGGACAATCCTAGACAATCACAAAAACACAAGTAAACGACAAAGGAAAGAGGCACACCTCCTCATAACAAAAAATACTTATTCATTACTACATAATATTACTACGGATAAGCATGAGTTGCCTCCCACAAAGCGCTTGTTTAGGGTCACTAAGCTTGACCCATTCCTCGAATTCATTTATCCTTGGGAAAGGTTTAGAGATCCGGGACAACCATTTATGGTACGTCCCCTCAAAAGTAGTGCTTTATTCTATGACTGTTTACCTTGAAGTTTGGCCTGGAGTTTTGGGATAACTCAACGGTGCCATATGGAAAGACATGGGCAATGGTAAACGGTCTGGACCAACGGGATTTTAACTTGCCCGAGAAAATCTTCAATCTAGAGTTAAAGAGGAGGACTTGATCACCAGCGTTAAAAACGCGGTTTTTGATCTTTGAGTCATGGATCCTCTTTGTTTTCTCTTTATAGATCAAAGAGTTCTCATAGGCTTGATCACGAAGTTCATTTAATTAATTGAGTTGAACTTTTCGGTGATCACCTGCGGTCTCAAGGTCAAAGTTTGCATGCTTCAAGGCCTAGTAGGCTTTGTGCTCGAGCTCGATCGGTAGATGACATGCCTTTTTCTTACACGAGCTTGTATGGAGTACACCCGATGGGTGTTTTGTAAGTGGTACGGAAGGCCCAGAGTGCATCATCTAGTTTATCCGACCAAGAGGCATGATTTTTGCCTATGGTCCTCTCAAGAATTCATTTCAAGCCACGATTGGATACCTCAACTTGCCCACTTGTTTGTGGGTGATACGCAGTAGAGAGACGATGAGTAACTCCGTATTTAAGCATGACCTTTGCAAACTGGTCATTGTAAAAATGGGTTCCGCGATCACTTATGATAGCACGAGGGGTACCGAATCGGACGAAGATAGATTTAAGAAATTTGCAAACAACTCGGGCTTCATTGGTGGGGAGCGCTTTCGCTTCAACCCGTTTCGACAAGTAACCACAAGACCAAATTGACACCAACTTTTTTTTTTCAAGACTTTTATTAACTTAGTCTAGTAACTAGCTAAGCAAACATGTTTCCATGTTTTTCTCCCATTGTTTCTTGGTCTTGGTTAAGACTTGCAAGTATTTGACTAGTCTTGTAATATTTATGCATGCATCCTAGTAGATAATAACACACACTCCTTTTCCTTAGCTAAAAATCAACTCATTTCCCTCTTTGGCTCCCTCATTACCCACGGCTCAAACAAATCCCTCTTACACAATCCATATAATTTTATTTACCACTTATTCAAGTATTCTCATAACATATCTAAGCTATTCTAAGAAGATTTGAAGGCTTGTTAAACATTTGCAAGGTTTAAACAAGTTAGGGTGTTCTTGTTAAATTTGGGTTTTGATCACAAGGGTGTGATCTTGTTCTTCATTCATCACTCATTCACCTAAGGTCTATCTAAGTTCTTAATCTATTCCATTATCTATTTTCATGTTTTACATAATTGTGTATAGTTAAATCACCATCTAAGTATATTTTATAAAGTTTATAACATATGAACATGTTAAAATCATACCCAAAATTTATCTTATACATGCTATATGAATGTTTAAAAATATACTAATTATGTTGAGTCAGGATTTACAAGCAATGAAATATTTATGTAAAATATTTGTTAAGTTATGAAGAATTATTTAATTATAATGGTTATGAGGTTAAATAAATAAGTTTGAAATTTTTTTTTTGGACATTCTTGGACAAATATGGACTAAAGGATTTTATAATATATGAGGCATATGATATAAAGACTTATGGAGTATTTGTGGTATTTTATCTAAGTTAAAACCTATATAAAACAAGTTATATAAATAAATGTATATAACTACTAAAAAGGGCTAATTTAAATTCGAACTATAAAGTATACATTTTATATTTTTATAAAATACTACGTCTCATGACGATTCCAAAAAGGTAAGAAACTCGAAAAACCGATTTACAACGAAGGAGATACGACGTTTCAAAGTTATCGAACATTATATGTATATAAGCTTGAAAAAACTAGTGCCCGCGTCCAGCAGCTGCTCTAAAGCTCGTCATTTTCGAGGGCCTTCGGGTCCGATTGAGTCGAAATGTAAAACTACAAAGTTGTTCGGAACGACATTTTACATAAACCTGCCGTTTCATAATTTTCGGATGTATATTTTGTAAACTAGACACTATTTCCTGAGATGAATAGTGTTGGTTCGTTTTTTTTATAAATTTTTGCGAAACATTTTGGAATCACTTAAATAATATTTATACTTGTTTTAAACTTTATAAATGTTATTTTACAAAGGCGATTAAACTAGTTACGCGATTATACGAGTTAAAATACATGATTATTATTTTTAAGTCAAATGGATTTAAAACATTATTTACAAACACAATTTGATGGTGATGTAGCTATTAGAATTGGTAGGTTATTAGTACTTAGTACTTATACGACCGATATCTACTTAGGTTGCTTTAGGATATTTCCGTGACGCGTTTTCATTCATTCACTCGACTTATTCTTCACTTCACTTCTAAGGTGAGTTCATAGTCTCGCATTTCAATCTTTTCAATGTTTTATAAACCCGCGAGGGGAATACATGCTCGTTTACAAACTTGTATATTTTACTACAGTACAATTACCTTTCAATACTTTGTGAGTTCATAGCCCCACCTTTTCTCTTTTAATGGTTTTCTTAAACTGTTTTCGGGGTGAGAATATGTGCTCGTTTTACTACACAAACTTATTGATTTCTATACGTAAGCGTTACATGATTATTTTTTACTAAGTTTGAATTTGTTCTATAACATGATATGAGATCGTGGCATACATATTTTGGAAAACCGTGAATTTTAGACATGATTGTTTTACTACGGACACAAGTGTTTATAAGTGTATGCTATCCAGATTACTGCCTGAATATTATTGCTAAGTTACCTTATTGTCGTGAAGTCCCTATTTATCATGAACCGTTAAATGCTATTGTAGTAAGCGCGAGTGTTGTGGATAGATCTATCGGGACTGACAATCCCACCTTATTGGGTCAACTAAGTTGATCGGGTGCATTTAACATTGAGAGTGTTTAGGTTGTTGGCTAGGCATCCTATATTCTGATTGGGGACAAAATCTAGTTAAGGCTTCGGGTTCATGGCTTTAGTGCAATTAAAAATTAAACCTGTTATATATTTGACTCTTGGTGAATGTGTTTCCCTTGTTACCTTACCCGTTTTGGACTTCGAAATACGTACTTAGTCCACCATTACTTGATCTGTGTCCACTACTGAACATTACTAGATTTTATTAAATCACTACTTGGATTTCGGATGGATTTCGGAAATAACACTTTTAAATGTTGTAACACTACTTTTCTTCTGAAATATTTCTTAAATTATTATATACTGCTATTTTTTTTACTTAAACCTATGAATTCACCAACATTATTGTTGACGTTTTTTGCGTGTATTTTCTCAGGATTTATTTTGCTAGACTGGCATGGGAGCATTCGAGTATCGCGCGGTATATTTTTGAAGCTTACTAACTTGGGTCTAAGACCATTCGACAAACGTTTTAAAACCACTAAAATGTTTCTATTGCATTATAAATGGGATCCTTTGTAAACTCTGATTTTAATATAACGAATGTGAAATTTATTTAAACGTCCCTTTTGAGGTCGTTTTCTGTGACTTGTGCGTATGGACTATGAAGTCGCACCCCAATGTTACTATTCCGTTGCCGTCCGATTTTGGGGGTGTAACACTCGATCGATCAATAACATGCCTTTTCGTACACGGGCTTGTATGGGGTACACCCGATAGACGTTTTGTAAGCGGTACGGAAGGCCCAAAGTGCGTCATCTAATTTATCCGACCAAGAGGCACGGTTCTCGCCCACAGTCCTTTCAAGAATTTGTTTCAAGCCACGATTGGATACCTCAACTTGCCCACTTGTTTGTGGGTGATACACGGTGGAGAGACGGTGAGTAACTCCGTATTTAAGCATGACCTTTGCAAACTGGTCATTGCAAAAATGGGTTCCGCGATCACTTATGATAGCACGAGGGGCACCGAATCGGGCGAAGAGAGATTTAAGAAATTTGCAAACAACTCGGGCGTCGTTGGTGGGGAGCGCTTTTGCTTCAACCCATTTTGACAAGTAGTCGACCGCCACGAGTATATATTTGTTCCCTCGTGAAGACGGGAACGACCCCATGAAATCGATGCCCCACACGTCAAAGATTTCGCAAACTTGGATGGAATTTTGAGGCATTTCATCACGTTGTGAAATTTTTCCTTGACGCTTGACAAATTGCGAAATTTTTCCTTGACGCTGACAAGTGTCACATCGGGTGACCAAGTCATGGGCATCTCGGTAAATAGTTGGCCAATAAAAACCTGAGTCAAAAATTTTCTTGGCGGTGTAGTTGGCACCATAATGTCCCCCGGTGGGTCCACTATGGCAAGCTATGAGGATGTCAATAGCTTCTTGGCCCGAGACACGGGGTACTTGAGTCACCACGAAAAGTCACCATATTAAGTGTCTCGAGAGGAAACGTTTCATTTATCTCCTTTGGGTCGAGCACATTTTCATAAGGATTTTCTAATCGGGAAAGATGATCGGCCGCGAGATTCTCGGCTCCTTTTGTGTCAATTACTTTGAATTTGAACTCTTGAAGGAGGAGAACCCACCGGAGCAATCTCGCCTTGGAATCTTTTCTAGCAAACATATATTTTAGGGCGGAGTGATCCATATACACAATGCTTTTGTTCAAGATGAGATAAGACCGGAATTTTTCAAAGGCATACACCACGGCTAACATTTCTTTCTCCGTCGTGGTGTAATGCGATTCCGCCTCGCTCATTGTTTTATTAGCATAGTGTATAGGCCTAAAGTGTTTTTCATGACGTTGCCCCAGGACTGCACCTATGGCAAAGTCGCTCGCATCGCACATAAGCTCAAAGGGTAAGTCTCAGTCGGGGGCAATCAAGATTGGAGCTTCAGTAAGTTTTTTCTTTAACATTTCAAAAGCTTGAATACATTCATCGGAGAAGATAAACGGAGTATTTTTCTCAAGAAGATGAGTCATCGGTCGGGAAATTTTGGAAAAATCCTTAATGAACCGTCGGTAGAAACCGGCATGACCGAGAAAACTCCGAACACCCTTGACGGTGGTGGGATGAGGTAACTTAGCAATCACATCGACTTTGGCTTTATCGACCTCAATCCCATTTTTGGAAATCTTATGGCCAAGGACAATGCCTTCCTTAACCATAAAATGACTCTTTTCCCAATTAAGACAAAGATTGGTGTCTTCACACCTTTGAAGCATCTTGTCTACACGAGAGAGGCAATTTCCGAATGAATTCCCAAAGACCGAAAAGTCGTCCATGAAGACTTCCATCGTTTTTTCGATCATATCATGAAAGATAGCCATCATACACCTTTGGAACGTGCCCGGTGCATTGCATAAGCCAAAAGGCATGCGACGGTAGGCGAACGTTCCATAAGGACATGTGAATGTTGTCTTTTCTTGATCATGAGGGTCGATGGGAATTTGAAAGTAACCCGAGAAACCATCGAGAAAACAATAGTATTCGTTTCCCGCTAATCTCTCAAGCATTTGATCCATAAATGGTAGTGGAAAGTGGTCTTTACGGGTGGCTTCATTTAACTTTCGGTAGTCAATGCATACACGCCAACCCGTAACCAATCGAGTAGGAATTAACTCGTTTTCATCATTTTCAACAACGGTAAAGCCACCTTTTTTCGGTACGCAATGTACGGGGCTTACCCAAGGACTATCCGAGATCGGGTAAATTAATCCGGCGTCAAGAAGTTTTTCAACCTCCTTTTTGATGACATCGTGGATTTTTGGATTCACCCGTCTTTGGTGTTGAACCGCCGGTTTGTAGTCCTCTTCCATAAGAATCTTGTGAGTACAAAATTCCTTTGCACAAAATATATTTCGTTGCGACCCTATATTGTTTGATAACACGTTTATAGCATAATCACATAAAATCATTTAACCACTTTACTTTATTTGCCAAAAAAAATACCGCATTATCTATATAATTTAATATTCATGCGTTTTTAAATAATAGAATTTACTGAAATTCTAAAAACCCAAAAGTTCAATTATTATAGTAGTTTTTTTTAACTAAATAGTTTACACCCTAAAAGTAAAAAAAGCATATAAAAACTCTTTCATAAACTAATACTGATTATAGTAATGAGTCTACAATGTATATAGTTCATATATTTGCAATCATTTTGACTTATTACCTGAAAAACAAGAAGTTGATTTTAAAATTTTAATCCGAATTTTTCAGAAAAGGAGGTTCATCAATTGAAGATTTATCATTTTTAGCTTCACAAACTTTGAGTTCTTTTTGAATTTCAGGCAAATAATTTCCTTTAGTGGGAGGGGGTAATGATGGATCATCATTGAGAAATGCTTCAAGAAAAAGAATGTCCCCCACCGGGTCATAATAAGAGTCATCAACTTCTGGTGAAGTTGGATCATCTTCAATAGCGAGGAAAGCGTCGACTTCCTCGAAAAGAAAATCACTATCCTCGAAGGGAGTGAGAGTCGGAGAAGAGGTAGAAACGATCGGGTCATAATAAGGAGTGGGATTGCCACTCACGATCACATCGGAGAAACCGAGAACTTCTTGAGAATACTCCTCACAAGCCATTTCAATGATGTCAATTTGGTTAACTGAATTATCATCATAATTAGAGGAGTATCTCGAAGTTTGATCAAGATTGAATGTTACGGCTTCTTTTCCAACACGACGGGTTAATTCACCTTCGTAAACATCAATCAAAGCACGTCCAGTCTTTAAGAAGGATCTCCCGATAATTAGGGGTACTCGGGGATCGGCATCAAAGTCTACGATTACAAAGTCGGCCAGGAATTGAAACTTTCCTACTTTTACGTAGACATCTTCGGCGATACCGATCGGTTAGGAGATCGAACGGTCCGCAAGTTCAAGAGTCATACAAGTAGGAGTGAGCTCCGGAAGAGAAAGCTTTTTCCACACGGATAATGGCATGAGATTAATGCTAGCGCCATGATCGGCCAAGGCTAAGCATTCATCCATTCCGGGAAAATCACACGTTATGAGAAATTTGCCGGGGTCTCCAAGTTTTTCGGGTAACTTTTTGAGGAGGACCGTTGAGCAATGCTCATTCAACGGAGTTCTAGCCAATTCAAACCATTTTTCTTTGTTAATGATTAAACTCTTAAGTGTTGAGGCAAATTTAGGCATGAGAATCAAAGCATCCACGAAGCTAATGTCGAAATGCAAATCTTGAAAGATTTGGTAAAATTTCTCAATTTGATTGTTAGCTTTTTCGCGGATCTTTTGGTCATTAAGTCTAGACGGATATGGAATTGATGGTTTCGGGTTAGGCATCGGAGCACTAACGGGAGCAACAACGGGCTCAGAATTTGGTACTTGAGGTTGAACTTGGACAACCGGAGGTTGGACGTCTTTGGTACTTCCGTTATTAGTAGGAGGCATCGTGTCCTTTGTCACCTCGGTTTCACGTTCCATTACTTTAGGAGGAGAATAAGAAGTAGTAGGAATTGTAGGTCCTTGATAAGAAACGCCACTTCGGGTAGTGATTGCTTTTAAGTCACTTTTTGGGTTAGCAATGGTGTTGCTAGGAAGAGAACCCGAGCCCGAAGTAGAGGCGGTATTGGAATTCATGAACTTGGTAAGCAAATCGGTTAAATTGGTCATTTGATTTTGCATGTTTTAGGTTTGGTTTTGCATATTTCTCATAACCGCATCATTAGCTTTGATGTAGTTTTGAAAATCATCCTTCGACACACCTTGTGTTTGCGGAGCTGGAGCTTGGTAAGGTGGAGCTTGGTGAACCGGGGGTTGATTAATCGGAGGTCGATAAATTTGGCCTTGGTTGTAATTATTCCCCCGGTTTTGGTTGTAACGGTTTTGGTTATTTCCTTGGTTTTGTTGAACGGGAGGAAAACCGGGAGGTCGAATTTGATTAGCAATCGGGGCTCGGTAACCGGTATTTCCTCGATTGAAATTAGCTGCGGCGGCTTGAGAAACATATTCTTGAATATTGTCACGATAAATGTTGCCATTGGTGGCAGGACAATTTCAGTAAGAATGAGTATCACCGCAAGTTACACAATTTTCCTCGACCGCTTTTACGGAAGCGGGAGCTTGAGATTGGTTTTTCTTATCGAGAAGCAAAGCTTTCACCATATCTTTAAGTTCGGCAACATCGGGAGAAATACCCGGGATAGAATTGCTCGCACTCACTTTGGCAACAACCAGTTTGTTACGTGAATTACGAACTTTAGATTTGCTCTCGATGATTCTTAGGCAATCACGAGGCATTTTATCCAAAAAGTTACCACCCGCGGCGGAATTCAACGAATCTTGATCATTAGAGTTCAAAGCATTATAGAAAGTATCGAGTTGATGTAATTCCGAAAATCCATGACGTGGGCATGCCCGAAGAAGATCGTTGAATCGGTCCCATGCCTCGTAAAAAGTTTCATCAAATCGTTGTTGAAATGAAGTTTCATCAAATCTTTGTTGAAAATCCTCGAGATCTCATTTCGAAGATTGTTGTTTTTTGGAAGGAGGGAAAAAATTTGTTTGATGAAATTTCGAAACAATATCATCCCATGTGAGAATCTACAATCGAGGGGTTTTGTTTCAACCCAAATCCGGGGCTGGCACACTCGAGAAAAATAGCAAAGCATAAGCTTTAACCGACCGTAACTCGGACGTTCGGTGACTTCATCGTAGAATTGATTCTTGTTGACAAATAAACGGAAGGGAAGCATAGAGGGTCTTTCCTAGTCATGTCCGAAGAATTGTTTTGTTTTTGAATGAGGTAACAAACCGTGCATAAGCCAAAGTTGTCCGCGTGATTTCGGCACAACCATGGCATCCTCGTAACCCAACGTGTGGGTGCATCGAGCATTGAGCCATATACGAGTAATCACCATCGTAACTACGGGGAATTATGGTGATTTTCAATTAGTTCAACAAGATTGAATGGTTCAACAAAAGTCGGGTTGACTTGTTGTTGTTTGACGGGTTTAAATTACCTATCAAGTGCTAACAAGAGCGCCAGCCATAACAATAAAAAAAGCAAATAAAACCTAACTAATATTTAATACTATACACATAATACTTATATAGAATATATTAAAAGGAAAGGATATTAACACCAATTTATTCACACCAACAAATGATAAAAAACGTACACAGGATAAAAAGACCCAAAAACCAAAATAATCAACATCGCATCTAACAACGAAACCTACTATCAAAGAGAAAAACGCCAAAAGAGTTTGTTATAATGACTTTCGAAGGTGAGTCGGTATGTCGCAAGAGACCACAAACGGAAGATTTTTGATCTTGTATCGGGGAACTAATTTTATGGATAATACTTACAATTGAAAGTATTCTGTATGTTGGTGATCTTTTTAACCAACTTGGGTAATATTTTTTAAATATTACTTTTTATGACAATTTATTATATTTTTGATTTTTTTCTTTTTTTTTAGATTTTATGAATTTTTTTAAATTCATAATTAATAAAAGAAAGAAGAAAATATATTTGTAATTTTATTGAATAATATTATTATTATTATTTATATAAAAAAAAACACAAATAACTAACCACATGAAAGGATCTTCAATCACAAATTTTCAAACGCTTCAACAATCGTAGACAAATCCTCCCAGCAGGCGGCGCCAAATACTGATCTACATCTGATCTAAACCTTTTCAAAATATAAATAAAAAAAAAATAAATATAAAAATATACTTATAATAACTAATAAATAAAAAAAGAAGTTATAATCAAAAATATCACAATAATAAGGTAATTCCCGGGAGTATGAATTCCCGGTTCGTTATCCCCAACAAGGAATTGCAATGTGAAAGCCGAGAGTCTTTTGAGGATATTAATTTTAATGATGCTTGAAAGGTGCAAGATTTGGATTTGATTTATAAATCACGAGAAAAATAAGCAAAGACGACCTAAAGAACAACTAAGGGCACTAAATTTAAACTAAAAACGCAAAACGAGAATCCTAAAAACGCAACTAAATTATCAACTAAGACAAAATAACTCCTAAAAATGCAAACTTAGTTTCTAAACTTTTAAAATGATAAAAGAAAATTTTCTAAAAAGGAATTATATTTTTTTGGCTTTTTAATATTTTTTATGAATTAAAAACTAATTTAATCTATTAAAAATCCTAGAAAATAGCAAATTAACCCCTAAAAATTCCAAAAAATGATTTTCTACTTTAGAAAAGTCTAAAATATGATATAAAGTTAAGTAAACGTATTTAACTACTTTTTATAATAAAAATCTATTTTATAAAACTAATTTTAAAAGCTAAAAATCAAAATAAAAATCTAAAAGTGGTAAAAATGATTTTAATGCTTGTAAACCTAAAAGTATTTATTCTAAATCTAAAAACTATTTTTTTGTAATTTTCTGAAAACTTTTTCTATTTTTTATGACTTTTTAAAATTTTAACTTTCGAAAAATGATTAAAAATAACAAATAAGAATGAAAAATTCTAAAAAAAACAAGAAAAGTCCTAAATGATGTAAAGAATGCAAGAAAAATAAGCTGGCTAATCCAGCTTATCAAATAAGCCCTAAAAAGCTCCTAATAAGCTGCGAAGTGACTTGTGCTTAAAGGGCTTAAAACGTGTACAAGTATATAGTTTGTGCAAGCTCTAACGGATGAGCTAATGTAGCACAATGGTTAAGAGTGGTGGGTTAAAACACTTGGTTGATGGTGGTAGAGGTCCCGGGTTCGAGTCTTGCTCACCCGGGGTTTCCCACTATCCCAAGTGTTTTTATTTTTGCCATTTTTTACAACTTTTGAAAACACTTAAAAATAAGCACTTTTTACAAAAACACTTTTTTTA
Organism: Tanacetum coccineum; assembly: GCA_026074375.1. Lineage (NCBI taxonomy): Eukaryota > Viridiplantae > Streptophyta > Magnoliopsida > Asterales > Asteraceae > Tanacetum > Tanacetum coccineum. Next base: position 45,634 of record BQNB010027861.1, read on the forward strand.
TAAACTACAAATAAGCACTAGAAAAAGCTAAAAAGGGTGACAGTTTGCTTATACACTCAAAGGCTTAGAATGCTAACTGTTTGGGCAATTTAAGCACTAAAAAGCAAATGAAATATGCAAATAAGCTAAGACAAGCTTAATACTAAACCTAATAAGCAAATACAAACAAAAATAAGCAAGGACATTAAGCTGAAAAAGCTAAAAACGACAGAAGTACTAAAAGGCTTAAAAACTAAGGAAATAAGCTAAAATTGACTTACACTAACCTAATAAGCTATATTAGACCTAAATAAGCTAGGAAAATAAGCAGATAAGCACAAATAAGCTAAATAGCACTTAAGCTAAAAACTGCATACAAACAGCAAGAGTTGCACTTTTGAGCTTAAAAATAAGCTCAAAGATTAAACCTTATGGCTTAAAGAGTTATACCACTGAAAAGATCTAATAATAAGCTACGATAATCATTAATCAAAGAGGAGTTTGAAACACAAATAAGCCCTTAAAAAGCTTAATGAAAAAGCTATTTGTTCATTTTTTTACACTTAGAAAACTTTTCAAATCTTTGCAAAACACAACTTTTGAGCTTAAAAATAAACAAACAAATGGATCCTTATGGATCTTAGACCTTCAAACAGATTTAATTTGGACCTCAAAGAACAATAATCAATAATCCAAAAGCATTTTGAAATTCACAATTAGCAACAATAAGCATTTGAAAAAGCATTTTCTCAAATTTTCAACACTTGTCACTTTTTTTGACAGTTTTGGCAAAAACTTAAAACAAACTTGCAGGTTTTAGAACTTTGTTTCTAACCTTTTTAACACATTTATAAACATAAAAACAACTCAAAAACACAATAAGCTAAAGCACAATCTAATAAGCAACTAAAATAAGCTACAACTTCATAGATTCAAATAATGCACTCTTAAAACCTTGAAAATGAGATTTAACACTTAAACACTTTAACAAACTCAATTTTATAACTAATATTACCTAATCAAAGTTGACTCAAAAGCACAAAGTAGGTTTTGATTCATTTTAACCCGTTTTAAACCTTAACCCAAACACCCCCTTTAAATGTCTTAAACACATTTTTAGCTTATGAATTTGAGATTTAAGGTACAAATTGAAAATACCAGATAATGATAAGCTATAAACAGACCTAGTGAACAAATTTCAATAATTAAATAAGCCAGAATAATAAGCTACTCAACTATGCTAATATTTTTGGTTTTTTACTGATTTTAGGATAGATTTTAAGAATCTAAGATCTATATTATCTAATTAATTAAATTAGCATGAAACAAGTATAATAAGCACTACTAAGCAAATTTAAACAGAAATAAGCAAGTATTAAGCTAATTTAAGCAGAATTTAACTATAGAGAAGTTATAAGCTATAAAAAAGAAAAAATATGAACTCACAAGCGCCTTTGGCACGCAAACAAGCTATAATGCACTTTTTGAGCGATCAATATAGCTCCAGCTAATCCACTAGGAGAAGCTGGTGTGGTCTTAGGAAGCCCTTCTATTACTTACTTTTACACTGGCTTACCCTTCCAAAATAAGCTGAGGTAATTGATTGTAGATTTGAATAAGAAAAAGTTCATTTAATCTTAATACTATAAATGAGAGTGAAACTAGCTTATTAAATTATAAGTATTGCAAATTGGAGCTTATTAGATTAGAAAGAGAGCTTTAAATCAATCCATCATTCTATTAAGTAAAAACTGAATTTAAGCATAAGGTAAATAAAACTGACTTATATTGATTAAGATGAAAGGTTACAAAGCTTTTAAATTGAAATTACAATAGAAAAAGTTACAATAAGCTGAAAACACTAAATAAGGCTAATTAAACTAAAGCTACACTAAAAATCACTCCTAGATATTGAAAAAAAAAAGAAGATCATCCATGCGAGTGAGGAGAGAGCTCTATGTATAGGATTGAGAAGAAGCTTCCAGGTCTCAAATGCTCCTCTTGATCTTTTAATCTCATGCGTCCATTTCTTGTAATCATTGGATCCTCATTTTAGGCCGTTTGATTAATAATGTAGCACCGGAATTGCAAGCAGTGACAGTATCCGTATGTCAGAAGCTTTGTGCTTCTTTTACAAAGGATTTAGTGTAAAATTCCCATCATTTGGTGTGTTTGTTGTAAGCCCGCGTGTCATTCCCCTTGACATCTTGACCAATGAGAGCTCTCTTGTGACGTTTCCTTTTGCTGACATGTAGCATAGCACTCGAATCTTTGTTCTATGTAGTCAATTTGGATTTATCCTTTGTTTTTGAAGCAGGGTAAAACGGGAGAGATGATGAATAGTAAAAACAGGTTTTCCCGCCTTTTATTTTCTTTTTTATAACGTTGTTTGACTTGGGGTGATGTTTGACTTGGGCCCGGATAAAAAGAATTGGGCCACGGGTGAGGTTTGGGCTTGGTTATAAATGGTTTTAGGTTTTTATAAGAGATAACGACCGTTATCTCTTTTATAAAAAGGAGATAACGGTGTTAGGGTTTAGGGACTTATGGTGAAATTGTTTTAACATTAAGGGTTCTTATGGTATTTTGAGGATTTTGTCATTTTGTGATTTACCAATGTTGACAAAGGATTGACTATGTTGACCATTGATAGCAATCTTTCGGCTCTTTTGCACTCTTTCCGTTCCCGTGTTCGTGTTTGTTTAGTTTTGACCGTTTTCTTGTAACTTTTGCATTATCCTTACCTACACATCACAAATGACAGTATAAGCAATATACAAGCATAATTTGCAACAATTTGTTTCATGTTTTAGGCCATTTTTGGATTTAAAAAGGATATGTGATTTCTCACATATCAAGTTATCGGACGCGCGAATTAGCGCCACAAAGCTAAGAACATAACCTATCATAATCCTAGATCAAAACTCAGATTACCATATCACAATTAGCTAAAAGACAAGACCTAACTTTCTCTGGTTGAATGGGGTTTTCTACAACGCCTAACAAATCGCCAGAATTTCGATCAGACAAAACACTTCCAATAGCTCAAACTAACCTAATCAATCATACTAATCATCTTAAACTATCCCAAATCTCAAAACGCAACATGCATGAACTTCAATTGATCTCAGACATACAATCTAATACATCAAGTACTATAATAATTTAAAATCAGCACAAGATTAAGTAGGATACTTACACGGATACCATGGAAAAGTTTTAAAAGACAAAATCATTAAACCCTTATGGTTTTTCTTGACCTTGGGCCGAATCATACAAAACAAAGACCCAAAATTCTTGATTTGTTTCACCAAACTTGTTAAAAACACTTAATCTTGAACCCTTGATGATTTAATTGTATCCAATCTTCATAAAACCCTTGAAATCAAAATTCAATAGAATCAAGAATTTGTGAAAATTTAATGCATGGTGATTTATTTTTGTTAGGGATTAATGAGGTTTAATTATAGTGTTTTTTGGATAAAATGAGTGAATTGGTAAAAAATTATGAATCTTTGAGTTTTTTGTGTCACCGATCGAACAGAGAGAAGGGGGAGAAGATAGTCCGTTGTTTATCTTGTCTGTGTGTTTTAAATAGAAGATTGGAGTGGTTGTAAAAAGGAATAGAAGTATATATGAGGAAGCAAATCTAGAGTGTATATACACATAAAAAAATAATGGAATGTTCGTTCCGGTTTGATAACCCGTGTCCTAGGAGGGGATGGGCTTGGCTGTAGTATTTTTTTTTGTTGATTTTATATTGTACAAATCTCGAGCCCAAAACACTTAATTAACTCGTTATAAATTTTAAAAAACACGATTTTGATGCGGTTTCGACAAACACAGATAAAAGTGGAAAAAAATATTAAAAAAAGCTATCGAAGCTAAAATATGGAATCGTTGATTTCTCGATCGTTAAAACGAATAACTAACCAAAGATCGACTCATGAATAATTAAAACGACATTTTTTAAATAAATCGACCAAAAATAATAAAATAAATTCTATAAATTTAGAAAATAGAATTTAAAGCTTGGGGATAAACATCGACGTGAAACACGGGTTGCACATAGACAAGTGTTAAATGCTAATAGTAATGCGACCGCATAAAAGTGACTTAATATAATACGTTTGCTTTCGGTTACTGACCTCAAATTGACGGATGTCACAATATCCTTCATACTATTGTAAGATGAAGGTAATTAGCGAAGGATTTTCATAACCAACTTGGTTTCACTAACCGGAGCATCTAGACCAGCTAATGAATCAAGAAGGCTTTTAAGAGTGTGACAATATTCACTAACAACCATGGAACCTTTTTTTTGGTGTTACAAAATTTTTCCGAGGAGCTCTTGACATTTTATTGTTTGTAAAGAATTCTTTAATGTTATCTCATAGATTCTTGGCACTACATTTTACTTTGATGACATTTTATAAAAGGTTCGCCTCAACAGTGCTATAATACCAAGTCTTGATTTAGCATCAATTGATATCCGGTTTTCATCTATAACAGCATGGGTTACTAGTAATGAGATCACTAACTTTAGCACAAATACACAAATCAAGAAAAATAGTATGCCAAAGTTTATGTTTAGCGCCATCCATAGATAACTTGAACCTGAAGTTGTGATTATATTAGTTAACGAAAAAGTCAAAGAACTAGGGAATGGTATTATGGTGGTTGAGGCAGTGGTTGATGTTGGATTGAATGGTAGTTTATGAAACTTGATCTCAGACACTTCTAGTTTTAAAAACGAATGTAAGTGTTGCTAGACGTTTCCGTCGTTAGTGTATGAGTTGTCTGCTACTCCAACTCCCAAGTGGGAGCTGTTAGATTATATGGTAGTTAGATAAGCGATACGCGACTAGAAGTGTGTGAGCCTATTGGGGGCACATATGAAAAAACATTTAGAGCACGTTATGTTACTTCACGAAAACATTTCTATGTAAACCAATTTGGACATACTACGACTAGACAAGAACTCCTTGGTTGTCTTTAGGTTGAAACCGGCCAAGGGAGGTTCTAGAATGGTTCCCAATAAGTGTCTAGGTTCATTTTGATAAGAATGAATGAAAGAGAAATGATAAGGTTAAACTTGTAGTATTTTACCCTTATCACAAGTTGTTTTTGCTCTTATCATGAGTAGGGATGGGAGGCTATAAAACCTCCCCCTCCCTAGCTCATTATGTACGCATAACCACAAGAGAAAACACAGCAAATCCTTTCTTTCTTCTCCCCATTAAATCTGACGCAAGGTGTGACAAGTATTAGAAACAAATTAGAGGTTTTGGTTTTGTGATTTTCGGTTGATACTAACCTATTTTGGTTCAACCAAAATTGGTGAATTCCTTTTTCCCACTTTTTGATTTTTGGTATTCAATACAAGAGAGATATTTTGGTACTTTATTCAGAGGTGATCCATTACAAAGGTTGTTGGGTATACGTGAAGTGTGGACTAGCATCCGGGCGTGCTTGTTTACGTGTTTGTGTGAGCACTCGTAGAGGTGACAATTTAGTCACTCGTTTCTCATTCTTGGTTTCATTTATTTGCTGGTGTCTACAAGGGTATGTTTCTATTTACTCTTTTACATTCCTTATGTGTTCTAATGTATGTTGATTATTTGTACTAGACTCGATCTATCCGCTGCGTACTCGTAAGAGTTAAATTGGTTAACTTGATTGTTAAATTTCAACATGGAAAAGGCCTTTTCTGTGAGGCAAGTTTGGACAGAATTTAGGGTTGTTAATTCAACAAATATTGATTGGTGGAAGCTAGTTTGGTTCGGTCAAAATCACCCGGTTAGTTATTCATGAAAGGTTGATTACTTAAGATAAAATCATGGTTTGGAACCCTAGTATTG
>BQNB010027862.1:3820-57212 GCA_026074375.1 Tanacetum coccineum
TGTACGAAAAAAAATATATAAAAAAATGATGAAAAAAAAGTGAAAAAAGAAGGAAAAAATTGAAAAAAAATCTAAAAAAGTAGAAAAAATGTACGGGCTACCATTTGCGTTTGTTTGTTTATTTACTTATGTTTATCATAGAGTCAAGAAAAGAAAAATAAAGAGTTTGATGTAGAGTTTGTACATCTTGTCCGAGTGGTAGAGTCTTCGGCCTAGCAACCAACCCAACATGTATTCTTATAAGATAATTAACTCACCACTTCAACCAAAATTCACCCAAATGTCACTCCCCGAATGTTTTCCATCCATTTTCGTTTCCATGTATCCTATTACAACCTACACATCACAACCCTTTAAAGACCTATTTGATAATAACTATTAGTACTTAGCTAGCAGTGGAGGTTTGATCCTTTATCAAGCCTATGGTAATTTGTATGTTATGACTAGGTAATGAGTGTTATATTTTCGATTTTCATATTGTTATAATTCATTATACACCGAGAGAGAGAGAGAGAATCCAAACACTTATTGTGAGGTGCTAGTGTATATTTTTCGTGCTTCTAGTTACGAGGTCTAATTGGTTGTGCCATGAAAGCATTTAAATAGTAAATTGAATGCCCCTGATATGTCTATTGTCTAGGTAGAAAAGCTTATCTACTTGAAGTCAAGCGAAACTCAAGTGTAGGGGTATTTGATGAGGTGTAATATTATAAACTTTTTTGGGGTCATTTTACCCTTAGTTGATATTTGGTGGGAAAGTTCCCGCTAATTTTACCAACTACTTTTTCTTAATAATTCGTTGGTAAAATCAAAAAATAATAATACCAACGACATGAATTCTTGGTGAATAAATTTACCAACGATTTTTATCAACTTATTCCTCGTTTGCGAAAAGTGTATTTACCAACAAACTTTTTTACACTTGAAATCCGACCCCCGAGTTATACCATCCAAACGGGCACGCCTCGAGACCCGAACCATTAGGATAGACCCGCATAGCCTAATCCTAGAACTCATGGCTTCGCACAAGGAGGAAAATCTATATTTTTGTCTCTTGCAAGACTTGAACCCAAGACCAAACCTCCTCCCCAAGCTCCAGATGAGCCTAAGTGGTAATGAGCCAAGCTACTTGTAAAAAATTTGGTATCATGTCATTAAAAACTCGAAACAAATCAAGCAAAATGAGATGATCCCAAGGTCAAGCTTAAGTTGGAGCTCATCCGTTTAACATCTCATGTATATCTCGACTCATTTTTTTCACATCTCATGTATGACAATATCATATTGACTCATCCATTTAACACCTCATGTATAATGATATCACCTCGACTCATCCGTTTAACATCTCATGTACAACGATAGCATCTCGATCCATCCAATTCACATCTCATGTATAACGATATCATATCGACTCATCCGTTTAACATCTCATGTATAACGTGACCATCTCGACTCATCAATTTAACATCTCATGTATAATGATTCCATCTCGACTCATCCCTTTAACATCTCATGTATAACGACACCATCTTGACTCATTCGTTTAACATCTCATGTATAACGACACAATCCTGACTCATTCCTTTAACATCTCATGTACAATGATATCACCTCGACTCGTCTGTTTAACATGTCTTGTATAATGATACCATCTTGACTCATCCGTTTAACGTCTCATGTATAACGATATCACCTTGACTCATCTGTTTAACATCTTAAGTACAACAATTCCATCTCGACTCATCCGTTTCACATGTCATGTATAATGACATCATATTGACTCATCCGTTTAACATCTCATATACAATGATACCATCTTGACTCGTCCATTTCACATCTCATGTATAACAATATCATATCGACTCATCCGTTTAGCATCTCATGTATAACGATACCATATCGACTCATCCGTTTAACATCTCATGTATAATGATACCATCTCGACTCATCCATTTACATCTCATGTATAACAATACCATTTCGACTCATCCGTTTAAATCTCATGTATAACGATACCATCTCGACTCATCCATTTAGAAATGAAGTCATGACCTGACCGAGTTTATTAAACCGGTCGACGGGTCAACGAAAATCTGTCAGTTCAATCCGGTTCTCAAACAAATAAAAACCTGATCATGTTCGGTCCGATCTTCAAACCAGTTCACGATTCAACCTGCCGAGTCAACACATAGAGCTAAAGCTTAGAAATTTCATTTCTTAAATATATTTGTGAATTTTTAATATGGAAATCATTAAGATATTTTCTCCAAAAGTTATATCCTCTCTATTTCGGCATGAAAGACGTGGTTTCAAGGTTGCGACTACCGTCACATCTACTCCACCGCTATATATAACCGCATATCGGACCGAATCTAGAAACCGGTCCGAACCAAACTGAACCAACTGGACCAAACCTATTTCAGTCCAGTCTACACTTTACCTCATGTTTGGTTCTCGGTCTGGTTCGGTCCGGTCCAGTCTGGTCTTACGTACAACCGACCGTTTTGCCTTCTCGAACCGGACCGGGCAAAGAACAGGACCGGCCCGGACTGGTCTGAACACATTCGGTCTGGTCTTTAGTCTGTGATTTCGGACTAAATCGGTTTCAATCCGAGTTTGACCCGATGCTCAACCCTACTCATAAAAAAATTATACAAAAAGTGTGAAACTAAAAAAATCTAAGATATTTTTCATACCAAAAACATTTTGGCTCTTCCTTCTTCCTCTCATTGTTCCCGCTAACAATTTTCCCCAAAATCTCAAAACCCCAAATCTCCAATCAACCCCATATCTCTAAAAGCCACAACTTCCCACCATCTGGTCCTGCCTCATCTCGAACGCACAACACCGCATCCTATTGCCATCTTTCATCAGCCACCATTTTGGATCTAAGGTTTTCATTTTTGCGCTTGAAATCATACTTGCTTTTAGATCTAGGGTTTTTTCTTCCATTTTTTAGTTAATTCTTATATGTATATTGATGGTTTTAGGATAAATGCTAAACAAATTAGAACTAATATTTACTTATTAAATTTAGTTGTTAGCTATGTATGTTTGTCTTTTAATATCTAGTAGTTAGTTGAATTGGTATGCATACATACTGGTCTTGATTGATTGCTTTATAATTTTCGAGTATGTATATTAGTCTTTAAATTGGTACTTAAAGTGGGGTTGTTTGGCACTAACTTTGAAGTTAATTGTTTTTATTTATGTATGTTAATCACAGCAAATAGGTGTTTTATTACTTTCTATAATGTGGGTGTGTTCATGTACTTTAATGGCTACAAACACGTGCTTTACTTGCTAAATTTAGGGGGGTTTTGTCTATGTTAATGGCAGCAAACATGTGTCATTGTTTGCTAAAATTCAGGGTCATTTGGTGAATGTTAATGGCTTCAAAGAGGTGTATGTTAATCGCTGAAATTTAGTGTCGCTTAGTGTATGTTATTGGCTGCAAATACGTGTTGTTCCTTGCAGAATTTTGGGGTCATTTAGTAAAAGTCCCAAATTATATGTCTACAAGATACTATAACACTTATCAAAGATAAATAACACAAACAAATACTTATCAAACGTGTAATACTTTATTGATAAGAATCAAAGAATTACAAGTGTTATGGATCGCACACGTTGAGTGACCATGTAAGATTACCCTTCAAACAAGTAAACAAGTAAACTTGTATCTTCTATGAAGGAGTAAAAGACTTAATAAAAACAACAATAGTATAAACGATGTCTTCTACTCCTTCATTTCTTCTCCTTTTATAGTGTTTGAATTAGTTAGTGAATGTTTAGGTTGGAATGCCGTGGTATATTCCAAGTGTACGAGTGTTTATGCTTTTCCAGAAAACATTCCCTAAACAATCCACTAACATATTACTTTTGAATTTGTTAATTCCATAAAGCTATTTGGCCCATACTTTATCTTTATGGAATTTCCCGCCTAAACACTTAAGAGGCACGCTCAAGTTCCACTTGCTCTTATTCAAAGGGTAATAGGATCGTCAGAGTATTGTCACATCTGATTCACCTTAGAACCTTCAGAGCATTCCTTCTACATACCATCTGATATCCATCTCAGCTGGCGAGTATGTCTTCAAGTACTCTTTGACTTCCTTGATGATGTCTCTGACTTGATTGTCTCTGAGGTTGCTCGCTAAAGCTATGCTGTCAGCGAGTCCTTTAATCATCAGCTGATGTTGTGCACTCAGCTGGTCTTCATTACCCTCTGATGCATTGCACTTAGAGGGTCTTTATTACCCTCTGATGCTATGCACTCAGCGGGTCTTCCTTACCCTCTGATGCTATGCACTCAACGGGTATTCGTTTACCCTCTGATGCTTTGCACTCAGCGGGTCTTCTATACTTAGCCTAATTTCAGTTTAAATCTAGGCAGAGACAATTGGGTACTTAATTGGCCCAACAATCTCCCCCTATTTAAATATAAATTATGCTAAGTAAAGGAATATTATAGTAAGTGAGTCAAGGCTTCTTCTTACATATAATTTAGAACACAAAAACACAAAAAACATATTTCATTAATTCATTACAAATCGATGCCCATCCCATCAGAGTTAGTTCTTACAATTTCTTGTGCTCTGTTTACATCATTCCTAGATTCTATTTCTAACTCTATGATCTTGTACATTTCTTTAGCTTCAGGAGAATCTTGGTTGATGTGTTTGAGGAGTCTGATAAGCTGAACCGTGCTGGTTTTGTAAAACTCTGACTCCCTCTGAAATACTAAGTCAAAGTTAGCATTGAAGTAGAAGAACCCTGCCTCTGGTTCTCGAATCACTAGTCTACTTTTTCCAACAACCCCAGGTGGTAGAGTTAAGTTCCTCTGAGTTTCATCCACATGTATATGTTCAGTGACAAACACTTCCTTTACTATTTCAGAGGTTCTTTTTCTTTTTCTTTCAGCAGGAGTGAGTCCAACTTCTGTAAGCTCAGGTGGAGGAGAGATGCCAAGTTTACCTGCTTGAGTCTTCAACCATTCAAATTTTGCTTTTAGACTTTTTAGCAGAGTGTCACTAGCTTTCTTTTTCCTTTGGATGCCAGAGCCTGTACTTCAATCCATTTTGTGAATCCCAGCTGTTTCAACCCAAACTTTTCCATGACAGTGAGACTCAGAGGTTGGTTATCTCTTTCTATCCTCATTGTTGCATCTCTGGTAACTTTGTCAATTTTGTAGTTGATCTTGGTGATTCTTCCTGGGTGAGCTCTGAAGTGGATGTAGTGATTGTACTCTGCAAGCATCTTTGCTCTTTTAGCTTTATACTCTGCCAACTGAGCCTTTTGAGCTTCAACATTAATCCTATGAAGTGACTTCTTAGTCTTCTCCTCTGCAGCCTTCTGATCAACAATTCTTTTTAGATACATCATCTATTCATGAGCCTCTTCCAGAGTCATCTTTTTGCCAAACTCACTAAACTGGTGAAGGTTTATTGCATTGGGGTCTGATCCACTTTGTTCAAGGAATGGTACCAGCGGTTTTAATGGGTCTTTTTCAGTGGCAATCTCTTTTCCTTTGCTTGGATCTCTATGAGGAAGAGGATCTGGTATGAAGGATTGTAGAGGCTTTGGTGTAGGGATGAGGACCTTCAATCTTTTAGCTATTGGCTCATCATCTTCATCATCTGATACTGACTTATCTGCAGTCTTTTCCTCTGAACCTTTTAACTCAGATGAATGAATAACCATTGCACCATTAAGTTCCTTTGTGCTTGTTTGATCAGCAGTATTGTCTTGTTGCTCTCCCTAAACATTTGCTTGTTCAAGTTCCTCTGTGTTGGTTCCCTTGGTTCCCTTAGAATGATCACTTTTCTCCCCCTCAGCATTAGTCTTCTTGAGGACTTTTGCTGAGTGTAGAAGGGAAACCAACTCAGTCATCTGTTGTTTGAGCTTAGAGATGTTATCAGAGTTGTCTTTGACTAAGTTCACAAGGGTGTCTAGTCCTTCAGTAACCTTGTTCATCCCTGTTCTGACCTTTGATTTAACTTTCTTGCCTACTTGCTGATGAATAACTTTGCTGAGCTCTTCTTAGAGATGTACAAATCTGTTGGCTTCAAGCTTGTTAAAGGCAATAAGTTCTTTGTTCATTGGTTGGATGAATAGTTCTGGGATCTAAGCTTTGAAGGTTTTCTGAATCTATTTATTAAAAACAGGCATCTTTTCTTCAATAGAGGTGTCAACAGACTCTTTGATGAGGTCTTTTAACAATGTAGGAAGAGTAGTCTTCAAAGCATCTGTAAGCAAGCTAGGAAGTTCTTGTTTTAGAGCTTCACTGATGAGAACTAGCATAAAGGACTGAACTTCTTCAGATACTTTCTTGGTGATGTTGGATTCCATCTGACCAATTTTGGTGGAGGGACAGAGATGATTTCTTCTTTGATATGACTTATGGATTTTGATGGTTTGTTAGCGGAAGCTCGTAAGTTAGCTAGTTCATCTAGAACATTATCAGCATCTTTCTCTTCAGACTTTGAAAGCTTTGGTTCAGACAGACTTTCTTTAGTATCAGATGTTTGAAAGGCAGAAGGTGATCCTATTTCATCATCTGGAATTGAGGCTAATTCAGAGTCTTCTTTTATATCTGACTCTTTTGATGTAAACAAAGGTTCTTCATTATCTGTGACTGGCTTGTAGATTTTCACAAATTTGATCTCTGACTTAGTATCAAATGGGTTTTCATCAGCAGTATCAAACTCAGTACCATCATCACCCATATTTATCTCCTCTGTAACAACATTATCTTGTTCCTGCAAAAACATGTTAGTTAAAATAGTGAATTTGTAATAAGGTTGATGGTCGCCATTTGCTATCCCTAAGAAGTCTGGGTGTGATTATTTAGACCCCTCAAAAGTCTTAGACTTTTGGGACTCTTTTATAGTGAGTTTATATAAGAAGTCTAGGTGTGATTATCCAGACCCCTCAAAGGTCTAAGACCTTAGGATTCTTTTAATTGTCTAGGAGACCTCTGAGTCTGAGTAAAGTTCAGGTCATACAAAGGCCTGACTTTCATGCACTAGATGGGTCTGTCCTGGCAAAGTCTAGAGTTTTCAGAGTCAACATTGGGTGTTATTAACCTAGTGTATCATTCTCTGGTGCTGACTCAGAGTGTACAGAAGATATGGGAATAGTATAGCAGACTCTGACTTTCTAATGTGTCGGGGGTAGCCTTTAACTTCACCACACTCTCCTAGAGAAGTTTGAGTGTGGTTGCTTAAAGTGCCCCTAATATTTAAATACTGTGTGCCTTTGCAGCATCAGCGGTCTGAGGCTGGTTTTCCTGCTCCTCTGCTGACATGGAGGCATCTAGACTCTTTGTGGTGTTAGTGGTGACCTCTGTTCCTTCAGCATGCTAAGATTCAGAAGTTTGTGAAATTGGAGTTGGGCTGACATCTTCTAAAGCGTTTAGTTCAGATGAAGATGGGGTTTTCTTCACCCTTCGCTTTTTGTTAGGTTTTGCCTTTTGTACTGAAGCAGGGTGCTTAGAGGTCCTGGACAAGTACATGGCACTAGAGGTTTCAATGTTTGCTCCTTTAGATGAAGTTACCTGCAGTTCATTATCAAGCTTTGCCACCTTGCGCTTATGAGAGGTTAAGGGAACCTTAGATGATGTAGGTTTCTTGAATGTGGCGCTAGTTATCTGAAAGGATTTTGTGGGGGTGAGGTTGTTGTTAGTATAGTCTTTTCCCATCAGATGTTCCATGACCAGAGACAGATATCTCATGTAGCAAATGTTCTTTTCTCTTCCCTTCTTTCCTCTAGCTGTTAGCTTAGAAATTAAATCATCATAGAGAACACCAGCTATGTCTATGTTCAGACCCTAGCAAAGAGCATAAGCTATCATCTGTTGATTTACATTGAGCTGATCATGAGAGCCATGATTTCCTCCCTGGAATTTTACCAAATAGGTCATCAGCACCTTCCATGTGGAAGAGAAATATCTAAGTCTCAGAGGAGAAGAGTGAGCAAGATTACTTGATGACAAGTCAGAATCTTTCCTATTAGACAGACCTAACGTGGCAATAGCATCCTTCATTGCTTCATGGTCAGGAAAGGAGACATATTCCTTTGAGTATTCCAATCCTATGATGGATGCAAATATGTCTCTATCAAATGACAAAGATTTCTCAATATGTGAGAGTGAAAAGGTAATGGTATTGTCTAAAACTTTAGCAGAATACCAAAGGTCCCTAAGGTATTTGTTGTAGACTGCAGATGGTTGAATAACCAAGGCTTTTAAGATGCAGCATTTAGATAAGAATTGAAGCATGTCCTTGAATTCAGGAATCGTTAAATCTAAAAGTACAACACTGTTGTTGAAGGCTATATGACCATCAGCAAGTTCAAAGTGAACGTTGGTGGGGCATGTGAGTTTTTTAGGTAGTGATTGTGATGTTGATTCTGAAGTCATGATGATTGGGTGGAATTAGGGTTCAAAAGGATTTTTTAAGAGGGATGATGAAGGTTGATATTTGGGTTTATGATTTGCAAATGAAAGTGTATTGATTGTGTGGGAAAAAACAATTTATTAATACTACCAAAAAGGTTTATTATATTTGAAAATATAAAAACCTTTTGAGTTTCGCTTTAAATGCAAGTGGTAAAAACTCCTCATAGACGTGGCGTCCCCATAATCTTTTGTGCGTGTTAAATTCCTTTTTTGCGGATAAAGTGATGATCAGTTTGCATTTAATATGAATTAAATATGGAGAATGTTTGTTTTCTGACTAGATTAGTTACATTTAAGTTCAAACAAACATTTAATATTCAATTCAGATCATCATTTATGCTCTTTTTCTTATTAGAGACACTTGATGTTATTTGCAAGCTACTCAATCAGCTACCAGTCTAGCTGAAGCTTGGTTAGCAGAGGTTTTCGTAAAAATATCAGTAGTTTGCAAATCAATAGGTACAAAAATGAAGCTCAATATCACACTATTAAAATGTGGGTCTCTGATGAATGATACTGATTGTCAATATGCTTTGTCCTGAAGTTTAACACTGGATTGTTTGAAATGGCAATGGCACTTGTATTATCACAGAATATAGGCACCTTGTCATATAACACATAATAGTCAGCCAACTAACTTTTGATCCAGAGGACTTAAGCACATCATCCAGCAGCAGCAACCATATTCAGTTCTGTGATGGCATTGCCAAGGTTCTGTTTTTCTTAGCTACTCACAACAAACATACTAACTTTCTACCAAGTATCTAACATCCTCCTGAAGTACTTTTCCTATCTAGGTTGCATCTAGCGTAGTTTGAGTCTGAGTAAGCTTTGAGATCAAAGCCTGATTCTTTTAGATACCAGAGGCCTAGATTTGGAGTTCCTTTTATATACTTGAAAATTCTTTTAACAGCTACAAGGTGGGATTCCTTGGGATTACCTTGGTACCTAGCACAAAGACATGTGGAGAATTGGATATCTGGTCGGCTAGCTGTTAGATACATAAGAGACCCAATCATGCCTCTGAACACTGTCTCATTGAAAGAGACCCCTGAGTCACCAGGGCCCAAGTTGTTGGGTGGAAGCATGGGACATTTTACTGATGCACTATCAGCTAGATCAAACTTCTTAAGTAAATCTTTAACATATTTTTCTTGACAAATAGAGATTCCTTTGAAATCTTGTTTGATTTGAATACCTAAAAAATAAGTTAATTCACCCATCATACTTATTTCATACTTTTTGGTCATTAGTTTAGCAAACTCTTTGCTCATTTTATCACTAGTTGACCCAAAAATGATATCATCCACATATATCTGAACTATTATGACATCACTCTTAGTTTTATAAGTAAAAAGAGTGTTGTCAATGGTACCTCTAACAAACTTGTGATGTGTGAGAAATTTTGGAAGAGTTTCATACCATGCTCTAAGAGCTTGTTTCAGTCCATAGAGAGCTTTGTCTAGCTTGCACACATGGTTGGGAAATTCACTACTTTCAAATCTAGGTGGTTGTTGTACATATACTTCCTCTGAGATTTTACCATTCAGAAATGCACTCTTCACATCCATTTGATACACCATAAAACCCTTGTAAGCAACATATGCAAGAAAGATCCTGATGGCTTCAAGTCTTGCAACAGGTGAAAATGTTTCATCATAGTATTTATAGGTAAATGCTTGGTTAAACACTTAGCTTGTGTAAACCCTTAGCTTGTGTTGTGGTTTCAAATGTGACAAATGGGTGTGTATGTTTGCGGTTTAAGGTTCGAAGCAAGAAGGGAGGAAAAGTTTAAGTGTTTGAGTTTTGTAAGAGTGTAGAATGGTGTATGTGTTCAAGTATTTATAGGCAAATGCTTGGTTAGCTCTTCTAGTCACACCAACAAAACCAACCGTGCCCTAGTCTTGATGGTTTATGGTTTCTAGTTAACTACACATTGTTTTGTTAAACCACTCAAGTACATGTCTTAATTAGAGGATATTTGTACAAGATTTAATTAGATACTAGAAATCTTAAGGATTTGTATACTTACAAGCATGTAGCCGTGGTCTAGGGGGCAAAAGAGAAGCAAATTGGTTAATATCCAATGTGTAATAGGTTAGTGGAGACAATTAGGACTATCATTAATTAACTAGGAGGTGTACAAGTACTTTAGGATCATTAATAGGATTTTTAGGTATGTGTATGTGTGTAACCAGCCCCTATTGGGTCACATACACAAAATAATTTAATTTTTGTGTTAAGGTTTTAAAGGTGGGTATTGGTATGAGTCTAGGTAAGCCTAGGTATTTCCGGGGTGTGTCCAAATGTATTTTATTGCGAAACGTAAACCTTTTACGTGGCCAATAAAAATAAAATACGCAAAGTAAATAATTATCTTCTTAAAAATTAATTGTTACTTGGTTGGTGCAAACTTTAATTTATTTGATGACCATTTACATTAAATGGTTATTTCTAGTCTACGCGATTTAGCTCAAAAGTAAAATTAAAAGTAAACGCGTATCAGACCAAAATAAATAGTGACAAATAATAGGAGTCATAAAATGACCTGAAATTAAGAAATGTTACAAACATGATCCTCAAATCTCCCCAAAGTATTTGATCAAATCCCTCAGGTGTCTCATCTTGGTATCTGTTCATCACAAGTTGATATATAGCACATATGTCATCTCTATCAAGTATGGAGAGCACTGCCATTAAAGTACTGAAGTATCTTCTTTGTCTATTACTTCTAATCACCACATTAAAATAAACATCTTCTATCTCCTCAGTCTCATCATGCTGTGGTTTGGTTGTAAGATACTCAGATCTCCATTCTATGATAGGATACTTCTTGTCAAGTATCTCATAATCCACTTCCTTATCTTCATCAGGAGCTATAGTCGAACACAATCTTAGCTCTTCATCATCTTTAGAAGTGAACTTTTTTTTCTTAGACTTCATCTTCTTCCTTTTTCCAAGCTTTCTTTTTCTCGTTCCTTCTTCTTCATTAATTTCTCCATTGACACTATCATCTTTCTTTACTCTTTTCTTAGAAGCATCATCAGCTTGTTCCTTCATCTCCTTGATCACCTTTTTATCTTCAGCAAAACCAATAGCAATGAAACTATCATCAGACCTTTTTATCTTTTCATACAAAACTTATATTTCATCAAAATTCTTGGTCTTCAGATCAGAATGCTTCTTGCCTCCAACTTGCTTCAATTATGTCATCATTTGGTTCCTAAGCTGATTTCTTGAAGGAGGTTTATTTCTGATAGCTTCAGGTCTTTGTTGAGCAAGAAATCTTCTTTGGGCAGCAATGGTGTCATGAAGAAATTTGGTTCTCTACTCAATAGTATACATCTCTCTCTTCCTCTTGAAGTTTTTCAGCAAGTATCTTGTCAGCATTAAGTCTTACCTGAATGAAATCATATTCATTAGAGAGTGCAGCCTTTGTAGCTTCTTCCTCAGCCAACCTTTTCTTCTCCTCTTTAGCTTCCCACTCCTCTTGAACCTTTCTGGCCACCTCTTCATCGTTAGCAAGTTGTTTAAATTTCTTTTCAGTTTCAGTAATGCCTTCTGATTCAGTATCAGATTCATCTTCCTCTTCAATCCTCTTATTGCCTTTATCTTTTAGATTAATCTTGGGAAGAGGTCTCAAATTCAATATTGATCTTGTTGAAGTAGGCCTTGGTCTCTTAGTCTCCTCAACATCCCTAAGATCTACTCCTTTTTCCTTTTCCTTGAACTTCCCCTTGTTCTGACTCATTATAATAAGGACTTGTACAATGGTCTCATCATCACCAAAGACTGTTGGAGTAGATGTTGTTGGAGTAGGTATTGTTGGAGTAGGTGTTGGAGCTGTTTGAGTAACACTTTTCCCTTCATTTTGATTAGCAGTACCTTCACCTTGCCTATCGGTACTAGCTTTTGTACTGTCGGTACCTCCATCTTGTTTGTCGGTACTTTTATTTCCCTTGTCGGTACCTTCATTTCCCTTGTCGGTACCTTCATTCCTCCCCTCATTTTAAACATCCTCAGTCTCTATATAGTCCAATGTATCATCCACATCCACAAAATCATCAAGATCATTAAAGGCTGGATCTTTATGCATAAATGGTTCACCCTTGAAAGTTTTGATAGATTTCCTCCCCTGTTTGGATACATACTCCTTGTGTATCCCCTTTTTCTTCAGAGAAGTCTTCCTTGCCAATCTTGTCTTCATCCAGGCTTTGTGATGTGTGATAAGTTGTTTGACTCCTTTCTTTAGCTTCTTGACCTGAGCCTTTAAATCTTTAATTTTTTTGCCTGAGCTGTAACCTATTTGCATAAAGACACACAAAGGTCATATACACTTTGGAGTGTCAGACCATCCTCATTCCCTGATAGGGATGCATCATTAGATGACTGACCTCCATGATTCCCACCAGAACCCTCTGGAATAGAATCAGGAATATGAGTAGTAGGTGAAGGTCTGAGAGATGGGTCAGGCTGTATCTGAGGTTGGTCTTTACTTTGGTGAGGAAGAGAGGGTATGGGTGAGGAGTCAGATGGTCTCTCTGAAGCATCACCCTCATCCTCTGTTTGTTGAACCAACATGGAATCAAATAAAGGTGTAACCTTCCCTGAAAAATTCTTACCCATTTTAACCATAAATGTCAAGACCTTTTTAGTTAGGGTTGGGACTGGAAAGTGGTCCAAGGGGACAGGTACATCTTTTAACTGATTGCTCAAAAAGATTTGTAAAAATCTTGGATACATTACAAACTTCTTAGTTGCATCCAAGTGTCGTATCATGCCACCAAAAATTAATTTTGAAAAATTGTATTTCTGATTAGTGGCTAAACAAATTACAGCTGTAGCAATATTAGTGGGAATTTGATCCCAAAAGGTGCTTTTAAAACTAATACAATGATTCATGGTATGAAAAAGGAATTTCCATTGGGGTGAAAAGAGGGCTTTGTTAAAAGTTAAAGTATTCAGGTCTCCCTCATACCCCATTAGCTGAATATTATCAAATATAGCCTGGTTATTCAAGGAATCTATCCCATCATCATCATCAAAAAGAAGATCACTTCTTATTGATGCCTTTGAGATAGTTACAGGCTTGCCAACAACTGTGGCATCTATATAACTAGTGTTGTTGACTGTTCTAGACTTAGCAGTCATCCAAAACTGTTCAACAAACGAAGTTGAGACTATAGGACTTACAGTGAGTGCATAATAAATTAAACTGCGTGTAAGAAAGTCCATAATCTGATGAAACTCTGTATTCCCATCCGTCTTTTCCAAATAGGCTACCATATTGTGCTTAGGACAGAATTCCAAACCAGCCATCGTGTATTTGATTTTGATAATCGTCGGTGATGAAAGATTAAGGTTTGTCAATTAAAAGAGAGCGAAGAAGGATCAAGTGTGTAATTAAGATGGGTATTTATAGTAGTAGCATCCCTAATGGCGAAGAAACCACCAAAAAATACACTCTAGACCCATATCGGTATTTTCTCTAATGGCTTTATAGTGGTACAAACTTTGCCTGTCGGTACTAACTTTAAGCCTGTCGGTACTAACTTTTGTGAACCAAAAATCAAACACGTTTGACAACAAAAAGCTCTTTAGTACCATCCATGTCTCTCTTTAATGACTCTTTAAAACCCAAACAACTGAATGAAAAACAGCACCATTGGCAAAATCTGTCTGCTCACATAACATTCTATACAAACTGTACACCAAATCATCTTACCTCCCCTCAATTGTAGCTACAGATTCAATAATCTAATACTAACCACCAAAAAGTTAAATCTTGTGACATCAAATCATTTTGTGAGAAGATCTGCAACATTAGAATCTGTGTGAATCTTGATAACTTCTATCAATCTATTCTTATAACAATCTCTTATAAAATGGAAACAAATCTAAATATGCCTGGTCCTTGAATGAGCAACAGGATTCTTGATAACGCTTATAGTGCTCTCATTATCAATATGGATTTTGGTGTTCATGAAATTGAAACCATAATCCATCATCTATTTCTGTATCCATTATACTTGCCCACAACAGTTAGCAACTACAACATATTCTGCCTCAGTAGTAGAATTTTCCACAATACTCTGCTTATTGCATTGCCAAGATATCAATCTTCTTCTAAGAAATTGACATCCACCTGTTGTTGATTTTCTGTCAAGGCTGTCTCCTCTATAATCACTATCTGAGTAAGTTTCAAGTTCAAAAGGTGAATCCTTAGGATACCATAAACCTAATTTGGGTTGATGTTTAAGGTACCTAAAAATCCTTTTTACTGCATTTAAGTGTGAGGCTTTTGGAGTGACTTAAAATCTAGCACATGCATAAACAGCAAACATGATGTCTGGCCTTGATGCAGTTAAATACATTAGAGAGGCAGTTAAATACATTAGAGATCCAATCATTTACCTATAGACATGTACATTTACATCTACACCATCTTCATCCTTGACTAGTGGTTTATTAGACTCAATTGGAGTAGTAGCTGTTTTGATAAACAAAAAATCAAACTTCTTTAAGATGTCAGCTACATACTTATCCTGACTAATAAAGATTCCATCAGGTTGTTGCTTCACTTGAAGTCCTAAAAAGAATGTGAGTTCACCCATGGAACTCATCTGGAATCTTTTGTGCATACATTCTTCAAACTCTGTACACATAGACTTCTTTGTAGAACCAAAAATAATGTCATCCACATACACTTGGACTAACATAATGTCACTTTTTTTCTTCTTGTTAAATAATGTTTTGGCTATGGTACCTCTTCTGAAACCATTTTCCATCAGAAAAGAAGAAAGTGTCTCATACCAAGCTCTAGGAGCTTGATGTAGACCATAAAGAGCTTTGATCACTTTATAGACTTTGTTTGGATGAGCAGGATCAACAAAGTGCCATAGAGAAATGCACTTTTAACATCCATTTGGTAGACAATAAATCCCATGTATGATGCAAAGGTTAAAAATAACCTAACTGCCTCAATTCTAGCAACAGGTGCAAAAACCTCATCATAATCTATACCTTTTTCCTGTCTAAACCCTTATGCTACAAGTCGTGCTTTATTTTTCACAGCAATACTTCTCTCATCCCTCTTATTCCTGAAGACCCACTTTGTGCCAATTACCTTTTTCTCATATGGCAAATCAACAAGTACCCAAACCTTCTATAGTTTGAACTGAAGCAATTCCTCTTGCATTGCTTCAACCCAACTTTCATCTTGTAAGGCTTGTGATATAGTCTTGGGTTCTTTTTGAGAGAGAAAACATGCAAACAAACAGTTCTGATGATCCTTGTAATTTGTTCTATTCTGTCTGTGAATGTAACTTACCAAGGCTTGTTGTGCTGAAGAAGCCTTTTGAATCTTCCCTCTTGTTTGAACTGCTGATGTAGGATCTCTTAGAATTTGTCCTTTTGGATGATCTTTATGAATTCTGAGTGTGGGAATAGGACTGACAGCAATGGTGTTATCCATGTTGTTGAAATCAGCCACTGCACCCACATCTTCATCATCATCATAAGCTCCATTGAATATTCCATCATTTGGAAGAGTATCAGAAGCATCTTCCAAGTCAGGCATATTTAGATCAATGGGTAAATCAGCATTAGGGAGAGTAGATGCATCAATAGGTATTTTTCCTCCAAGATAGACAAATGATGATTCACCAGCATTTACACCTGTGGGAGTACTAGCAGTACTAACATATGGTGTGTTAGACCTATCAGTACTAACAAATGGTCTATCAGTACTAACAGATTGCCTATCAGTACTAAGTTTGTTAGTACTGGTAGCCTGAGCTGCCTTCTTTTGAGATGCAATTCTTCTCTTTTCTTCTTCAAAAGCTTGTCTTGAAACATCATCCATAGCTTTAGCAGTCAATTCCTGAGTAACCATCTTCTCAAGTTCATCATGCAAGACTTGTTCATCTTCTGGCATCTGATGTTGTCCTTCCTTATCAGCAACATCTTATGAATCTTGTACATCATTGTCTTTAGGAGAACTTTCAGAAGGTTTTTTATGTGCAGGTGGTGCAACATCTTCTACTGGAATCCTTATCCTATAAGGTTGTAGTGGAAGCACTATGTATTCCTGAGTAGGTCCTTTATATTTTCCTGATGAACCTGCAACATAAGAATCTTGTGTACCTGCATCCATATTAACCTGATTTTCTACACTAACACGAATATAGTTCATTGCATTGGTGAGAAAATCAAGATCAAACATCCAATTAAGACCAGTTCCTGCCACATTTGGTTTATCTTCAAGAAAATCAATGTGCAGATTCTCTTCTACCCTTTTGGTCTTTTTGTTGTATACTCTAAAGGCTTTACTAGTGGTAGAGTATCTTCAGTACATAGCAGGCAGTATTGGTAAAAGTGAGTCTGCTAACATAGTTCTAGCTGCCTCAATTAGGGTTCTGTTTTTCCTTTCTGCAACACCATTCTGCTGTGGAGTTCTAGCTACACTAAACTCCCTTTTGATTCCTTTCTTAGCACAGAATTCATTCATAGCATGGTTCTTAAACTCTGTCCCATTATCACATCTAATGATTTTAACATTATGATTCAATTGTTTTTCTAAGCCTATGATAAGATTACAAAGGATTTCAGATGTTTCATCCTTGGTAGCTAAGAAAAATACCCAACTAAATCTGCTGAAATCATCAGTCACAACCAAGCAGTACCTTTTCTTGTTAATACTTTCTACAGAGACAGGTCCAAATAAGTCCATATGAAGTAATTCTAGGGGCTTTCTGATGATTCTTTCTAACTTGGCCTTACAGGAGGCCTTGTGTTGCTTACCCTTCTTGCAGGCAACACAAGTGTGGTCATTCACAAAAACTTTTGAAGGTAAACCTCTAACTAGGTGACCTTTAACAAGTTAATTTATATTTTTGAAATTTACATGACCTAATATCCTGTGCCATAATTTAGGCTCATCTGCTGTTGCATTTGCATATAAACAAGTTATACCTCCAAAAGGAACAATGTTCTTTAAATCCAAGCTGTACACATCATCCTTTCTAGGAGCTCTAAGTACAACTTGACTTTCATCAAGAAGCTTAAAGCTAGGAGACAAGATAAGGCATTCAGACTCAGTAAAAAGGACACTATTTTTCTTGTCACACATTTGTGAGACAGAGAAAAGGTTAAACTTAAGTTCATCTACAAAATAAACATCATCAAAGTCTAAATTTGCAGTTTTGATCTTACCTTTACCCGTTATTTTACCTCATTTAGGATCACTTCTAAAAGCCACAAAGCCTCCATTGAAATCTTCATAGTCTGAAAGATAAGCTTTGTTGCCAGTTATATGGCTAGAGCAACCACTATCCACCACTGCATGATCCTGTAACAAGATCTCTGGATTGCCCTGCACAAAAGGTAAGAGAATTAGTATCTCTTAGGGATCCAAGCCATTACAGACTTAGAAATCCCTTTGGGGTCAACATACTTAACCTTCTTGAGCATGAATGATCCATTGTCTTTGGACACATGATCCAAGTAGGTTCCCTTAGGCCTCCAACCCCATTTTGATCTTTTAAGGTTAGTATTCAGCTAACCCTTACCCGTGTTAACTGCTGCTCTTGTCCCAGCAGCAGTCATATTTTGAACCCTTGGGTAAGTAGGTCTGGTAGCATAAACAGGCCTAGTAGTACTCATACTTGGCCTAGCAATACTAACACTTGGCCTGGCAGTACTAATACTTGGTCTAACAGTACTAACATGCCTAGCAGTATTAATACTTGGCCTAGCAGTATTAATACTTAGCCTAGCAGTACTAACAGGCCTAGCAGTACTAACAGGCCTAGCAGTACTAATAGGACTAGCAGTATTAATATTTGGCCTAGCAGTACAAACAGACCTAACAGTATTAATACTTGGCCTATGCAAACCTGTTCTTGTTGATATACATGCTGGGATAAAAGTCTTACTTAAATGTGGGTATTTTGAAACGTTTAGATGATTAACTCTTTTGGTATTATCACATACTGGTTTGCTCTCCCTTTTACCAGTATTAACCACATGTTTTATATTAGACTCTTGACTCTTTTTGTCATGAAAATTATAGTCTTTTATCAGATGCTCGATACTTCTACAAACAAAACAGGCTTTTACTTTCCTAAAACCAACTCCTTATTTATGAGAATTTTGACCACTTTTATCATCTCTAGTCTTAATTATTTGATTCTTAGGTCTAACTTTTTGCACTCCAGACACTTCCTCCTCATCATCTGAGGTTCAATCCTCAATGATAACGCTATCTCTGTTAATCTTAGGACTAGACACAACTGACACACTGGCTAACTTAGGCTTTACAGTATTTGCATCATTTGTTTGTGATTTAATGATTTTATTCCTTATGGCATATTCATCTAACCCAGCAAAAGATATATCAGCTCTTAGGGTTAAGAAGTTCCCTGTAATGGGAGGGGGAACAACTTTATACCCTTCTGCTTTTGGAAGACCTATCATTAGCTGGTGTGGACTCTTCATCACTAGATCTGCCATCAAAAACACTAAAACTATTCTCACTATCAGTTTCATGATTGCTACTTAATTCATTCAATTGTGTGCTATATCCTAAACCAGTCTTATCTCTAGCACTCATTTGACTTTTAAGTATTTCCTCAAGATTCTTGGTCGATTCTTCCCATTTTGCAATCTTATCTTTTAACTCATCTCTTTCTTTAATAGCCTTCTCTAATTCCAGATTTAAGTTGTTAATTTTTATTTCTCTACATTTAAGCTCATAATTCTGAAATTCATATTTCTCACCCCAAGCCAATTCATTTTTTTCATGTCCAATAATCCTGGATTCTAGTGACTCTAAGGCTATCTCATAACCCCTGATTTCTAGTTTTGCTTTGTTATGCTTTTCTCTTTCAGTATCATAGTTCTTTTGAAGACATTTAAATGATTCAAGACATTGTTTAGAACATTTTTGTACCTCACTGTCAGAAGAACTTGATGAGCTTGAAGAGGAGATGGCCATCTTACAGGTTTGATTTTAGATTTGCTTCAAACAATGGAGTTCTTCTTATTCATAGTTTCCACACAAGCTCTGATACTGCTTGTTGGATCGTTTTACTGAATAGATATTAACCTTTAGCTTGCAAAGAGTTTGCTCCTTTAGATACTTCTGAAGCAACAATATTGAAAAACTGAGTAAACACTATTGATTATGCGAAATCTAATCAATAATGCTAAGAAGAACAATAATGAATACTACAAAAGAACTTTTATATTAAACGTTCCTTCCTGTCTTTTGAATGAATTTTCTCACTCTGACAGTCAACATAGCCAATTGCCATCTAAGATCTAATTCTTCCAAGTCATCTTCATCAAATCTGCTGAAATCCTCTTTCAAGTTAGGACAGTTGTTTGGTTGTTTGCAAAGAAAGAGCACGCTACATCATGAGCACATGGTGTAGATGAAACTTGACTAGTTCCACTAGCAGTACTAACCATAAAATCCCCCCCTGGCAGTACTAACTTCATTAGTACCACTAGTGTTCTCAGAGGAAAGAAATGCCAAGTTCTGAGAAGTAGAAGTGGAACTTGAAGACCGTTTCCATCAATCTTCGTAGACCCTAAGGTTGTGTAGAGTCAGACAATATCAAATCTCAATCAAATGTCTGGCTTATTTCTCATGATTAAAGCAATTTGATTCCATGAAGGAGGAAGACTTCTTAGAAACTTCTGGTTGATATCTTCCTTTGATATTGGAGCACCATGAACCTCTAATTAACTTATGAGTTTTTGGAAACTATCATAAGCCTGTCCAACTTAATTCATTTAATGCAGTAGAAAAGTTTTATCAACTGATGTTTTAAAACAATTGTCTGCATCACATGGATTCTTCATTATCCATCCAAACCATGATTTTGTATCGCTTCCCAAGATGATTTAGCATCTGCAACATTATGAAACTTGAGGAGGTATTCATCAGGTATTGATAAAAGCAAGATGCTCTTAACTCTTTCCTGATTTCTTTTAGCAGCCAGTTGTTTGGCAGTCTTAGGAGCAAGAGGAGCAGCTATTTCTCTAGTTAGTGCAAGCTCTTCTTCTAGATCTCCATTGACAATAACATCCCATAGGTTATGGTTTGTGGGACAGATATATTGTCGCATTCTCATGCTCCAAATATCATATTCTCCCTTCCTGATGATAGGGATTTTCATTACCGTAATAGTGGGTGAAGGAATGTCTTGTTTTGCCATCTTATAATTGAGTTCTCCTTATTTAGAGTTTCCACACAAGCTCTAATACCACTTATTGGGATCGTTTACTGAATAGATCTTAACCTTTAGCTTGTAAAGGGTTTGTTCCTTTAGATAATTTTAAAGCAACAATAATGAAACACTGATTTGAACACTATTGATTATGCGGAAACTAATCAATAATGCTAAGAAGAACAATATTAAGAATCACAAAAGAACTTTATATTAATAAACTTGAATCTCAGCCCTAGGTGACAAATGACAAAGACTATGATTGCTATCGAGTCACGAAGATTACGACCTGTGTAGAACTAAATCTATTAACTAGCCCTCAGGGTTCCTTTATAGACTAAGGAAAACCTTAATGGGGTTTTACAAACACTATAAAGATCATGCATATCTTTTCCTAAGATATCTTATGCATATCTCATAAACAGTACTAACTATTTTATAACTAGCAGTTCTAACTATCTGATCAGTACTAACATTTTGAATTGTCTATTAATCAAATTACAACTAGCTGTACTGAACTAAACATAACTAACCGGTACTATGTCAAGAATGCATAATTCACAACACCGACTACGCGATGATCCTTTTTTTTCAACCCATGATAGAGCTTTTGTTTTTTTTTTTTTTTATTCCCCCCCCCCCGTAAGCTGTACACCATGGGATATACGATTGTCTTGATCCACAAACCTGATCGGAATTTGCTGACATAAACTTCCGTTCGTGGCATAATCCCATTCAAGAATGCCGTCTAACACCATTTTGGTAGGACGATCAAATACAGTGAGCAGGCATAGCGAGGAACATTATAATAGCATCAAGTCCCTAGCCATGGGAGGGATACAGGATTCCCTCAAATCAATTCCCATCCTTCTGACGGTAACCACAGAGCAACCCATTGAAGCTTTGTTATTTAAAATTCCTCCTCAATCACAAGTTCACCATGAAGATCCATTTTAACGTAATAACCAACACTTTATCTGGACTAGGACGAGTTCCCAACATTAAGAAGAGACGTCCGAATTCATTAAGCTCCTATGTTTGCATTGCTATAATCCCAACATGCTAGTAGTTGATGCGTCCTTTATATTTTCTTGGTTCAACTGATTGAAGAAAGGCATCATATTAACAAAATAAGCTTGTTCATAGAGTTGGAGTCTGGTATAAACAGGTCTTTCGAGTTCACCGATGAAGTTGTCTAAAAGTTGAATCCTTGGTCCTATTTGGTAACGTCTCGAAGTTATGAGCAGCCCAGTTGTGCACAATGGAAGGAATTAACATCCCGAAAATAAGATGCTTCAGAATCCTTTTTGGAATGGATAACAAAGAATGGATCGTTATTCATGTGTTGCAATTATCTAAGACATGATGTCTTTCTTCAACATTGTTAGGAATGATAGGATATTGAGTTTCAGGTGTTGTTTGTGAGTTACTAGGTAATGGTGCATCTTGGTTAACAGTTGTTGAGGAAGATGAAACCGATTGATGCAGCAGGTTCTTGGAGCTACTAACTTCAGCAATTGAGCAATAACTTTAGAGCTTTGGTGATCAACAAACTTGATGGAAGGTTGCGTAATTCAACAAACGTGTGGTTGAAAAAAATATCCCTCAGTTCTTGAAGTGGTACACAATGGTGTTGATAGGAGAGGTTTGGCACGATCTTGAACTGATTGTTATAGAGGTCCTTTTCATGAGTGCGGGTTTTCTAACCGCTATGTTCAGAATCATCACTGTCAGGCTCATCAAAAATCTACATGAATTGTTTCAATGATTCCATTTGGTAAACAGTCGGTGTAAATTCAAAATGCTTTCTTTATGGGTACATATCCAATGAAAATACCAAAATCAAATTTCGGTTATAACTTACCCAAGTTCTCGCTATCATTTGTTGGATAAGAAAGTGTACCAAATACGTAGAAAAATGATAAGCCGGGAAGTTTGTCATGTATAAGCTCATATGGTATTTTGCCGTGATGAAGACGTAAGATGGAATGATTTTAGGTATAACATGCGGTAGCAACTACTTTTGCCCATAAAAATAACAAAGCTTTTGCATAAATCAACATTGTGCGGGCAGCTTCAATTAGCGTATGATTATGTCTTTCAACGACACCATTTTGCTGTGGAGAGCGAGCAACAAATGTTTCATGAGAGATGCCAATCTTCTTATAGTATTCACGCAAAGTTTGATTAACAAATTCAGTTCCATTATCTATTCTGATTCATCGGACAGGTACTTTAAGCCACACTTAGATCATCTTGAGAAACTTGATTATGAAATATAGAGCTTCATCTTTTGACCTTAAGCACTTTACCCATGTAAATCGAGAGTAATCATCGACAATGACGAGGATGTACTATCTTTTCCATTAACACTTGTTGACACGCATGTATTTGCTACAAAGATCCTGTCAATAGATAGAGTTTTGTCTTGTTAGTGTTCCTCAGATTTAGTTTAATGGGTTTCTCTTGCTTTTACCCATTGTACAAGAAAACACGAGATGGTCCTTTTCAAAATTTAGCTTAGGGAGACCTCAAACAAGACCGTGTCTAGCTAAATGGTTCTATTTCAAACCAAAGTGTCAGATGAGACAAACATCAGTAGCCATATGCCAGGACGTAATTCTTTGAGGCCTTTGATAAGAGACATATAGGAGAGGACGCCATCATATCTCTAAGAGACAGTGTATACAGATTGTTACCTCAAGATCCAGTCAATAGATCAACACCTTCTAGATTACGAATGAAGCAGGTGTGTTGACGAAAAGCAACTTCAAGGTTCGAATCACAGAATTGCCCAACGGAGAATAAGTTATGTCCAAGTCCTTCCACGTAAACCCTTGAGATCATCACATTCCCAATCTGATAATCACCATATCTAAATATCTTTTCCTATGTGATCATTTTTTGAATTTTAATAGTACCCCAAAATTTATTGACGAAATGGTGAGCTGAAAGCGATCTCCGATCATATGCTTGGAGCAACCATAGTCCAAATACCAGAGAATAATTTAGACGACCTGCATTCATCAAGAGAGGAAGATGGAACATCAGAAACTATGGATCCCTAAGATTTATTGGGTTCCTTTTTGTTAGCATATATAGATTTTAAATAATCTAGGTTTTGCTAACAGGAACAATAGTTTTAGATTTCCTAGTTTCCTAGAGTAAACCAATGTTACTAACACGTGCTTGTGGTTATCAAAGTGCTATAATACTAGGGAGTTTCATAATGAGGCCTCTTCGGATGGCGTATCGACGAGTTGTTGGATTTACGATTTAAAGTGTCCTAACTCCTCGTACGTCATGTCATGACCTCTTTAATTATGATAGCCCGAACGATAGTACGATGTAACAACTATAAGATTATATTCAATGTTATTAATTAAAGTACTCGGTACTTATACGACCTTAATTTAAATAGGTTGCATCTAAACGTTTTGCGTGACGTTTTATCTGTGTTATTTGGACTATCAGTACTCAAGGTGAGTTCATAGCCCCACTTTTTACAGTTTTACTGATTTACTATTATTTGGGGTGAAAACATGCTTTGTTTTATAAATTGGACGCAAGTGTTTTAAATATATTGATTATGTGTTTGCCTAAGTAGCGATAACCCTCCTGAGCCCATTATCATGAACTGTCAATTGCATAGATGTAGTTGTTAATTGCATTATGTGAGCGCGAATGTTATAAATAGATCTATTGGGATTAACCTCCCCGTTTGGGTGATTAGCTATCACCGGGAACGAACGTTGACCATGTCGGACTTGGATGTTGCGGGTTACAACATCTGTACGGGCAAAATAACTGCTAAAATAGCAAATATAGGTTGAGCTTCAGTGTCATGAGCTTAGTGCAACAGTAATCTGGTTTTGTGATTGTTGGCATATGTTGTAACATCACGGGAAAGTCTTGCGGTCCTGCATAATTT
Organism: Tanacetum coccineum; assembly: GCA_026074375.1. Classification (NCBI taxonomy): domain Eukaryota; kingdom Viridiplantae; phylum Streptophyta; class Magnoliopsida; order Asterales; family Asteraceae; genus Tanacetum; species Tanacetum coccineum. Next base: position 28,449 of record BQNB010027862.1, read on the forward strand.
AAATACATAAACCTATGAATTCACCAACATTTTTGTTGACGTTTTAAGCAATGTTTTCAGGAGGTCAATAGGCACGAGGTGCCAAGGATGCATTGGATTACATTTTGGATTGCACACTTAAAGATTTATGTGCATCATATTTTAGGAAATGTATTGTTGTTTTTTGTAATATTAAACAAGGAACAAGTAAAGCTTTACGCTTTTGTATTATGTCTTATGATTAAATCTAATGTATCAATTTAAATGACTTTTTATGTCGTTCTTATATATATCTTGTGCTGTTGATCTTGAAGTAACACGCCCCGGATCCTTATTCCGCTGCGACCCATTTTGGGGGTGTTACAGTCATAAAGTTGCTTATAGGTCTGTTTCAAATGTTCATTCTCGGCAATAAGCTTTGACACCCTATGATCCAATTCAATATTTATCGTTTCAATATCTTCTATGTCTTTTTTGACCCTATCCTCATTCATATTTCCACTTAATGATTTAATTCTCTCTTTAAACTTCTTTATAACCGTGTCTTTCTCTTGGGATTGAGCTTTCAATTCGTTTAATTCAAAATATTGATCAAAATTTGGAGCACTTTGATTTGAAACAGAATCGTCTCTTTGAAAAATTTGCTGATTAAGTTGAGTATCAACTTCTAAAGAGATGCAATGTTTCTCAAGAGTGGTATAACTTCTGAACAGTTTATCGTAAATCTCTTTTGCAATGAAATCCTTTTTGTTGAGAAGCTCAATCTCAAGTTTGAGACACTTTTTACATTCATGCACATTCACATAAGCATTATCCATAGTAGAATTCATAATTATGTTCACTATATCTTTGTTGATGACTTGTTCCAAGAGTCGTTCGTTTTCATTTAAAACTTGATTCATTTTAACTTCAAATATTTTTGACTCTAAATGATGTTGTTCCACAGCCTATTCCATTTGATGAAAGACATTTTGGACTTCAGAAAGTTCATCAATTAAATATTGATTGAACGTATTAAATAAGTCCTTCAGAGCTTTTTTAAATAGAATTATTTCATCCCTAAAACAAGTTTTCATATGTTCAAACCCCTATGAGCCCTCAGTGATAGCTGTGGCCATAGTTCTTTCTTTGACAACCACGTCAAAACCAGTAAGATGGTGTTTAAGTTTCTTCAAATACGTATTTACCATGCTGACTTTAGGAAGTTATTTGCTGGAACCTTAAATTAGATGCGGTTCTACGAAGTAGGACTGGATATGAAGAATTTATAGAATTCTGAGACAAAAAGGCTTGTTCAGTAGATAATTCAGTTTATGGAACAAATCGTTTTTCAAAATCTTGAGAAAGTTGGTTGAGAACAGCATAATCAACTGGTTTGGTATTGATTTTTCTTTTCTAAAACCATTGGATCCTGTTGTTTTAACAGCATTTTTGAACGAGTCTCGACAGCAAGCATTAAAGTCTCTTCGGAGTCAAGAATCACAATAGCACTATTGTTCTTAATGACATTACCATCATAAAGCTTTGGTTCCAACTACTGAGCTTTCTTCAGATAGAAAGGATTTTGAAAACCTAGAGCTTGCTTAGTGGTATGATCATAGAAAAACCATGGTTTCGACATGTGAACTTTTTGTGCAGATTGATCTCTTTTAAAAACAATATTATCTAGCTGTTTGATCCTCTTTTCTAAAGAAATCTCTCTATCAATGTTCCTAGATTCTTCTTTCTTAAAATCATTTTTGAGAAGAGTAATTGTTTGCATTAAAGATTCCTTTTCTTTTAAATGTTCAAAAAGAGTTTGTTTAAGACGATCAATCTCAACAGACTGTGCACTTGAATCTGAAACGTTATCTTTACTCTTTAAATCAACATTTTGTCCTTCTTTCAAAACTTTAACTTGTTCCTTATATCTTTCAAGCTCAATAGTTAAAGTATCATTAACACTTTTATTGTCCAGATTTATCTTGGTACAATTAACTACTTGGGTTTTTAGTTGTTCAATCATAGATAATATCAGTGCATCTTGTTGTGCAGATGAGTTAGAATTCTAAACAGTTTCCTGTTGTGATTCTATCACATACTGAGAATAAGGAATGATATTACTATCACTAGTTATTTCAGTCTCTGAATGGTTCACAACATTCGACTGTTCAGAAGACGACATCGCCTGCACAGCTTGATTTATCATATTGTTATCTATATTATTAGGGTTGTGTACCTCAGCGAGAGCATCTGAACCATAATAAGATAAATTTGCCATGAGAGCAACTCTGGCAGTGTTGAGTTCGTCACAATCAGAGTCATATGCATCCAAATCATCGGCTTGATAAGTGGCATTGTGAGTAATAATGGTCTGTGTGGCTTAACCTTCTGTAATTCATGAATCTGCCAAAAATGCTAGCTCTTCCTTATGCAGAATTTGAACATTTGCTTGAGCTTGAACCAGCAACACTTTATCCTTAAACCATGAATCATCCCATCTCCTTTTAGGTTTAGTGCACTGTTTGGACATGTGTCCTTCCCCCTTGCAGTTGTAACAAGTAACAGTCCTTTGTTTCCCAGAATTACTTCCACTTGCACCTGGAGTGTAGGTCCTTATAGTACCTGCAGCAAAGGAAGTTTGTCTACCCTAAACTGGTTGTAAGGTTACTCTCCCATCATTAATGGTAGCTTTTTGCCTAGAGTTTGACGAATTCCTGAGCTAGTTATTGGTAGTAGGATAGCGGGAAGTGACAACAGCAGTCAAGAAATACATCTTGTGATTGATGGCATCAATAGGATCATCACTTTTCTAAAACACTGGAACAATTAGACCTGACTCTAGTTGGGGAAATTCAGGTTGTTGGTTAACTGTGGGAGCATATTCCAATTAAGGGATGAATGATGGTGGAGAATAAACGTTGTGGTGAACTGGTGATTGATAATCATTGGATGGATAAGTAATTGAAAAAGGTGTTGATGCTTGATTGTTTTAGTATTGTTGAGACTGATAAGGTGAACCATGCTGTGGAGACTGATATAGTGACACTTGTAGTTGAAATTGAGAGTTTTGGTATGAGTTTTGATGAGTTTGATAAGGAGACTGGGTCATCTGATGGGTTGCAACCAAAGCAAGTGGATCTGAGTTGCGTTCATGCATTAAACGAACCTCATTTGCATGAAATTCATGTTGTCCCAAGTAAGCATGAAGCTGATCAATGTTAGTTGTGTGCAAATCCCGAACCAGTTTGACATATGTCACAAATTTGCTCCACTCAGGAGGAAGAGTATTCAAAAACTTGGTGTTCACTTGAAATTGTTCCAGTTTCATATTGTAGATGTTCATGTCATTGAGTAGCAGTGAAAATCTCAAGTAGAAATCACGTAGTGTTTCCCCCTTCTTATAAGCAAACTTATCGAATTCATCATAAAGCTTACACTCTCTTTCCTGTTTCGTCAATGAAGTTCCTTGCATGAGAAGTTGAATTCTTTCCCAAAGTTCCTTGGCGACTTTATGATTGCTAACCAATGCATAGACCTCTGGTGGTAATCCTTGGAGAATGATATTTGTTGCCTTGATATCACAATCAGCTTGAATTGCTTCCGTAGCAGATAACTCAGAATATTTCTTTGGTCTAGTCACTCCATTTTCCTCAATTGTAGGCCAGATGAGTGGACCATTTTCAACGGATTCAAGGATCATTCGTCCATGTTGTCTATTCATCATGTATAGCTCCATTCTGCTTTTCCAAGAGTCGTACATATCTTTTTCCAACATAGGTGGACGATTATCAGCACCCGAAAGAATCGCTTTGTCAGCAAGAGTCGTCATTGTGAAAGTTGTATGTTAAAAGATTACTTGTTTGATCGAACGGTGGTAGAAAGAAATTGTGTTTGATTAAGTTGTCTTTTAAGTGTTTTATGTCTTTATACGGGATTTTACAATTCTTGACAAAACCGGGAAAAACAAGTTAATGTTTCACGGGATTTTACAAGTCAAAGAAATAAACCGTATAATTTGGAAACTTGAGTTGTTCGGTTGAGTTGTTCGGTTCCAACTAAACTCAGTTGTTCGGTTTTAACTAAACTCAGTTGTTCAGTTCAATTGTTCGGTTCTAACTAAACTCAGTTGTTCGGTTTCAACTAAGCTCAGTTGTTCGGTTCAGTTGTTCGGTTTCAACTAAACTCAGTTGTTCGGTTCCAGCTAAACTCAGTTGTTCGGTTTAGTTGTTCGGTTCCAACTAAACTCAGTTGTTCGGTTCCAACTAAGCTCAGTTGTTCGGTTAAGTTGTTCGGTTCAGTTGTTCGGTTATAACTAGCTCGAAACTCAACTTTTAAAAACACAAACAAGACACCTTTTTAATGGTTGTTTTGCAAAAATTCTTGTACAACTAGTGTTACTAACCCTATAGGAACAAGAAAAATGAAAACTTTAAGGTTTTTATGCCAAAAAATTTAAAAGTAAGATTTTGTTCTTTATAAAGGTTTTCGAACACAAAAAAGTAACCAAAATGATGTTTTTCTTGATTTTAAGCTTGTACACCTATATCCTAAAGATACTAGATTAGATTTACCAAGTTAAATGATCCTTTAGTGTACACAATAGCTTCGAAAACAAAGAAAGAACAAGAAAGGGATGAAATTTTACAAGAAAAAACAAACCAAAACAAAACAAACACAAAAACTAAACACACCACTCCATGGATCTTGATACCAACTGAAGACTAATCAAATAACATATTTGATGAGAGAGAAAGAGAGGTGATTCTAGAGAGAGTAGGTTGGATGAACACTTAGAGAGAGAAAGTAAACATAAGAAAAAAATGTAAAAGTGTGTGAAAAAATGAATAACCAATCACCTCTCCAAGGCATGGAGGGGTGTATAAATACTTACATGTGGACATGGGCTTGGTCCTTCATGGTTTTGTCCATGGGCTTTAGCTAACTACCCTAGTAAGTTACTAAAAATTAACTTTACGAGCAAACTACAATTACATATGGAAGTGACCGACACTTTCGTGTTCCTAACAACTTGTCTATCATTTAACTGTCATAATCCAAAGTAAACTATGAATCGATGAACTTCTGAAACTGGTTGTTTACCACCCAAAAGGCTACCATGGATCCATCTTCTTGAAATTCATCTTTTTCAAGTTGCTTTTGTAGTTGATCTACGTTGATGAGCATTGTACTTGTGAAAGTATCAGCATCTTGACCAAAGAGTGACATGAATGCCCGTTTGAATCCATGTTCGATGTGAGTGCCTTTTAAGTCTTCTTTAGAAAGAACTTGAAGGTGTGAATAAAGAGATCGAAAATATGCCATGCATCTTTCTTTTGCTTTTGACATCTTGTATTTGATTGCATGCATATCTTTTGTTGCAGAATCCAAGCTGCTTTCTTTTACTGATTTGCTGGATGCACCCTCTGAGTTAAATGTCTTTCCTTTCTCAGAACAAAGGTTTTGTTTGACAACTAAATCAACTTTCAATGAGTCAACATTCAATGCTGGAATTTTATTTGAATGATCTTCTTGTGTTTGCATCAACTTTTTTCGTTTCAATAATTGTGGAGTTCGTTGTTGATAAAGAATTATCTCAAGCATGTATTTCCCAATGGAATCCATGCTACAAATCATTGCATCTTTGAAGGATTAAGCATCAAATCTTGTATAATTCTGCATACGCTCTTTGAATTTTGAATTGAAAGCATTTTCAAACGTTGTTCTGAGTTTTGTCAAAATAGTCTTTCAATCAGTCTGAGAAATTATTTCTTTGGTAAGAAGTAAATCCAAGTCTTCAGCAAATGTTCTTTTAAAGAAATCTTTGCTTGCTTTTGCAGTTGTTATATCTCTTGTTTATCTAAATCCGAACACGAAGATAAAGTATCTTTCGTTTCCATTGTAACGTGAATTGTGAAGTGAAAATGATTTGTAGGATCTTAAGTAGGTAAAGTGATTGTTGTTGTGGATTGAAATCAATTAATGTTCACGGGATTTTACAAGTCTTTGATTTAAACCAAGAAAAGAATGGAATCTTTCGCGGGATTTTACAAAATCAAGAAGAAACCATGAAACAATAAGTAATTATGGTTGAAATCGTTGTTGAAATTGAAGTACGTGAGCTTTTGTAACGATTAATGGGCTTACGGAGACTAACGGTGCAAAACCGGTTAACTTGGAAGGGTTAAAGATTAAATGATGTGAAATAAGGACCAACGGTGCAAAGAAGATTGAACATTGAGGGTTAATAACCAAATAATGGATGAATGGTGAATCTATCTTAAACTCCAGGGACCAAACATGTAAATTTTGACTTATGTCGAATAAATGTAACGATTCCCTCCATTTTTATTTTCTTCTTCATTTTAAACTTTATAAAAATGCAACGTATGAAGATTAGATGTCGCGGGATGGTACGGTTATCTTCGGTAATAAATGAATATACCACGATGATCGAAACGAGTTCACGATTGTAATGGTATAGATTATAAGTCCCGTAGTTAAACATCATACGAAACAGAAAAATCCAAAATTACATAAAACTGCGAGTCCGGTTGAAAGAGCCAAACTGCGAGTTCGGTTGTCCTTGGAAACTGCGAGTTCGGTGACCTTTGAAAACTACGAGTTCGGTGAATGAAGGAACTGCGAGTTCGGTGCGTTCTATAACTGTGAGTTCAGTTTCAAAGGGAATTGCTAGTTCGGTTAAAGAAGAAAATTGCGTATCCGGTTTCCACACAAGCCTTGCTAGTTCGGTTCCTTCACAATGTTGCTAATTCGGTTGACCTTGATAGTTTGTCTTCACTAAAAACCAAAAACGTACAAGTCCTTCCTTTTGTCTTCAACCGAAACAATAAAACAACCAATGTCCTTGTTCCTAACAACTTGGATCTTGTTCCCTTTGTTTTTTCAATCGTTGGACCACAATAATAAGCCAAGAAATAGCTTAACAACTAAGCTACTTTAACCCACAAGAATAAGCCACAGAAAAGGACAAATAAGCTACGAACAATAAACTATAATAAGCTATACCAGAAAATAAGCTAAAAACCAAAAACCTTGTAAATAAGCCATGACCAAATAGGCTCAAAACTATGAATAAGCTGTGACTACACAAGATAAGCTACGAAAAGAAAAACAAATAAGCTAAGTGAAGACCTAGAAAAAAGAAACTGTGAAATTTCTTTTTAGAAGGAAAGTTTATGGCGTTTTTGTTTTAAACATAAGCTAAGATGAAAGATAAACCCAAATAAGCTACTTCACCACGAACCAACAACGTAAGACTAAAGAAAATTATAACTGAAAGATTAATTTTGCATTGTGGTATTTTTGCTCAAAGTTTGAAAAAACCAAATAAAAAAAATTGACTAAAAGGACAAGTTTTATAATACAAGTTGGAACACAGTGTTGATGTTGTAAACACAACCGATCTAGCCCAATAACAACTTGTTAGCAGCCCAAAAGAAAGAAAGAAAAAAAATACGAACTTAAGTTTTAGTATAGGAAGTTACGAAAGAAGAAAAAAATTGAAATAGGCAATAATAAGCTGTCGAATAAGCTACAAAGAAGCCGAGATAAGCTCAACCAAACAACCACAACAAAACCACTAAACCCACCCGAGGCGAGTGATACCACATGTTATCCCAAAACTTAACCCATATCACACCAATAAGCCATACCAATAAGCAATAAGCTAGAAAATTAGAGAGAGAAAGTAGAGAGAGAAACAAGAGAGAAAGATTGGATTAGAGAGAAGTTTGGTGAGTTACAAATGAAAGAAAATACAACCAACACCCTCTCCATGTGTGGATAGGGTCTATTTATACCCTTAGCCAACATATGGCATGTGGGCTTTCTAAATGGGTCGGGTTTGGCTTAACTTGGGCTTTGAGCCCGAAACACAGACAATATTATATTACAATCCAAGCCCGTTAATACCCGACTAGCCTATTACATTACAAGACTTTCTTTGACTTAATAAGACCGATAACATTTTTGTTTGACTTAATATAATAAAGGCTAACAATTATTTTCATCTATTTAGGTTGCAAATGTTGCTTCATCAATGACAAGATGAGGATTGTCAATGTTAGATGAAGTCCTCACATTGACATCACCATTAGATGGATCTCTCTCATCATCATGGGGACTTTTAAGTAAATACTATCAGTGTTATCAAAGAAATTTAACAAGTTCAGTTCAGATTCATTTTGACTTAACAATTGATTTTCCACACACTCAGATTGCATTTTCAGAAGGAAAATAGTTTCATAAACAGTGACATATCTGGAGAAGAAAACAAATTTATTTTCAAGACTGTAAGTTTATAAGCTTTTTTAACACTAGAAAACCGAATGAGAATACATTTCTCAGACCTAGAACTAAACTTGTCATGATTATTCAAGACTAAACTTGTCATGATTATTCAACATAGTTGAATAACAAAGACAACAAAAACACTTAATATGTGAGAGAGATTGTTCTTTTCTATTAAATAACAAGTAGGAGGATGCTCCAGACAAGATAGATAAGGGAAGCCTGTTAATTAGATAAACATCAGTCTATATACATTTGGACCACATATTGAGGGGAATCCCCTCCTGAAACATAAGACTTCTAGCAACATTAACAAATGTCTATGTTTCCTTTCTACTAAACCATTCTGTTGAGATGTGTGGGCACAAAAAGTTTGATGAACTATACCTTTATTATTAAAAAACAGTGATAGTTTATTGTTCAAAAAATTAGTACCCTTATCAGACCTAAAGACCTTAATCCTTTTATTAAATTGAGTGTTTATTAACTCAAAAAACTCTCAATATAAAAAGCAACTTAATTCTTAGTTTTAATCAAATATGCCCACATAGCTCTGCTATAGTCATCAACTATAATAAGAAAGTACTTATATCCATCCTTACTAACCACCTTGTAGGGACCCCACAAATCAAAATGAAAAGACTACCAACTGAATTAAACTTATGATCACTCAAGGGAAATGGATCCCTTGTTTGTTTAGCCTTATGACATATGTCACAAGGTGAAACATGTTTATCATATTTAAGACTAATATTCTTACTTAGAATAGACAGAACTTGATCAGATGGATGACCAAGTCTACTATGCCACAGTTGTTTAGACACATGACACAGAAACACATAATTAAATAGACCAAACTTAGACTTATCGTATTTATCCTCATCAAACAAATACAGACCACCGGACTCATTACTAGTCCCCACAGTTTTGACCAAATTTAAATCCTGAATATAACACTTATGTTCATCAAAACCAACAAACAACTTACTATCTTTAATCAGTTTATGCACAGAAAATAAGCTAACACAGTATTCAAGAACAACAAGAACATCAAATAGGAAAATATTAGAAGTTAATCTTAAGTTTCCAATAGCAGTTATTTAGTAAGAGTTTCATTAGGGTGACCAACAATCAAATTTAGACTAGAAATATCAAAAACCACTGAACATATTTTTAGTGGAAATAGTTAAATGTTGATCAGCCCCAGAATCAATTATCCACCCAACAAAAAAATTATGCATATAAGAACAGACTGAGCACGGAAAAACATCTTAAAATGCAAAAACACATTTCCTTTAAAGAAGGTAAGTTTCATACCTGCCATATTGGCATTAGCACTTCTAGAAGGTTTCTCATTAATTAAAAGTCGTAGAACCAGCGAAGGTAGAAGCACCCCTTTTGCTTCTACACTACCATCAAAGGTCTTACTAATATAATTACCCCCTGCTTAACCAAATTTAGGATACTTTTAAAACTAGCAGGGTACTTAATGATTTCATAACATCTTTCTATGGTATGACCAATTAATCCATAATTTTTACATAACAGATCAGGATTTGGTCCTTTATTTGCATTATTAGAACCCCTTTTGAAATCATTATTCTTATAGTTATTAGACTTAACAACAAAAGCAACATGCTAAACCTTTTGGCTAGACAAAAAACTAGGATGGAGACCTCTGTGAGACTCCTCTATGGACACCACATTAAAAGTCTCCTTTACATCCAAAAGGGGCTCTCTAGCAAGAATATTACTTCTAATAGGTTGATAGACATCATTCAAGCCCATAAGAAATTGCATAAGTCTAACTAACTGATTATGTTTTAAAATCCATTCATGAGCAGCACATGTACAAGCAAGCAGTAAAGTGAGAGTATCAAAGTCTCTCCACAAATAATTCAACTTATGAATATAATTAGGTACAAAAATATCACCTTGTTTTAAACCATTAATTTTATGAATCACAATAAAGATCATAGAACCATCAATTTTTATCATAAATTTCTTCTAATTCTTCCCAAACCTCAGAAACAATTTCAGAATAGACCTGACCTAAATACAATTCAAGAGTCGAAGACCCAACAATCTAACCAAGAACAATGGCATTACACCTATCCCATCGTTGAGAAAGAATAGGACTAGTAACAAGTCTTAACACAAGTACCATCCACAAATCTCATTTTATTTTTCCCTTTTAAAGCAATTTTCATAGTAGTATACCACATTTTGTAATTATCATAACTAGTTAATTTAACATTTACAATAGGAGCACTATAATCATCATTATTTTGCAGATACAAATGATTACCAGCATCTAAAGAATTAATCAATACTTCAGCCATAATAACAAAAAAACAAACTGACTATTAACTAGAAAAATAGAAAGCCAACAAACTAAACTAGATTATAAAAAAACGAAAACAACCAATACCAAGAAAGACAAAAAACACAAGCAAAGAAGACAATATTAACACCAAATAAAAAATTCAAGGAAGAATGAAGTTCCCAGGCTTCCTTGCCACTTGAAGTGGTAGGTATAGGTATAAACAAACACACAATCAACAAGAATAGGGAAAGAGAGGTGTTACAGAGCCCACAACTAGCAACAAATACTCAGCGGAAGACAATACACCCCCTTCTTGATTTACTTAGTCAAGAAGGGAAGATATACCCCAGAATCAATCAGTAATCTCCAATAACCAAAACCTCCCAAATTATAAAAATTAAGGTTTCAAGAGAAAACCCTAATTTTGACAATTCGAGTAATTCACACCCTCAAGAAGTCAATTATGCCTTCAAGAATCACAATCTAATAACTAGAACACGAAATCAACCACAAGATCAAAAACCCCCAAATCGATCAAACCCTAATTTTACCAGAGAAGCAAGAACCAACAATAAAGGTGATTGTTAACTTTGATACCATGTAAAAACTATCTAAATCAATCACCAAAACCCACAATACCAGATTTGCACTCAGCCAACCACCCCACGTGCTTATTTTATTATTACAGCTGTGGAAGATAAGTCCACAAATGTGTGCTTAATAATGATTAAAAAAGAGAATGTGTTGTCCCTAATACTGGATGCAACACTTGAAGAATACAATGCCTCACAGTATGAAACACCTCACTACAACACTCAGACTATATTAAAGATTACTATACTAAGACTAATTGATCAAAATGATCAAGAGATACAAAATACCAGACTGAACAACCAAGAGAGATATTTGAGAGAGAATAATATGATAATGAATTGTGTTAACCCTAGATCCGTAGATGATTAAGCTTATATAACCCAAAGTTACACAAAGAACCCTGCACAAATAAACTATACAAAACTAGCTCAAAGTTAGGATAACCTCTTAGGAAGATTATTCGATTTGTGGTCACCTCTTAGTGGGCTAAAGTTTAGTCTGTGATCTATCTTTACTGCTTGTTTGAGCTTTAGTATGTTTTTGTCCAACTCGGGTTGAAGTTTTAGGTCAGGATGGGTTACTCCAGGTTGATGGTTCAGTCTGGGATGGTCAGTCCAGGTTTACTCACTGGAAGCTTATTCACTTTAGAATTGTATTTCTATTTGTGGATACTAAGGATCTTATTACTATGGATCATGGTTTAACATTCTTGGGAGGGCAGTCTTGGTTTATCGTGGGTGACATGCTAGATGACCTTATGTCTTGGATTGCTCATTATCTAGCTAAGGTTCTCTCATAACTAGAGTGAGCTGAAAAATGGGCCTTCTATGCTTGTGAGTGTATCCTGAACTAGGTTCTGTGGTGTCCATATCCTCTAAGGTTTCCTAGCCTGTGGATCCCTGCTCTCATTTTTCTTATGAAAGTGTGTAGTTCTGTTGGATATCAAGAAATGAACCTGCTTACTTCTTTGGCACCATTGGTTTGGGGAGTTTTAAGGGAGGGTTATACTCTTTTTTGCCTCATCATGGGTTTTCCCACTGGGATTTACATGAGAGGGTTATTTAATGAGGCAACCTCCCTTGGGAATGCTAACTATTGCACCTCCCGTATTGTTGATGGAAGATGGACTCAAAGGTTGCTCATGTTTCTGCTAAAAGATTAGCTTGAGGGTAGTATTTAGATCACTTGTATTGATGTTCATTGATTATTTGTTATGTTTTTTTGTTTAGTATTTGTTATCTTATGCATCTGAGCTTGGGGATTGTCCAATGCTAATGTATTTTGAGCAAAGGCAGGCTAGTTAGGGATGTGTCCTAAACAGCTATGTTGCCTTGTGCTTGTTTGTGTAACTCTTTTGCTTTTTTAGCTATTTTCTTAATTAATTTACCTTTAAGAAAAAAAAGTTGGGATAAAAACAGATTTATAGAATAATAGCCCTTCAACTTACCTCAAGGATGAGTTTGATAAGACAACATAAGTCAACTTGAATATTTCAACATGTTTCACTTTGATGGTTTTAGATACTTGTGCTCTTCGGTACGAATGTGTTCAAGAAACAATTAAGTAACAATACATGATAAAACATAGAAAAAGTTTCATATAGCTTTTTCTTCTTCGAAATAAGTCAATTTATTGAGTACCACACAACACATCGTTCAATTTTCAACGGTTAGTTGATGATTAAACCTCTGCAAACTTCTTCTCAGAAATGATGGGGAAATCGGGCTGCTTTTCAGGCATGGAATTTTTTATAGTTGGTACCTTGATGTATGCGTCGGCCAGCCTAGACAGAAGAGGAAACTCACTCTGCACCAATAAATAGGAAGCGATTTTAGCTTGCAAAATCATCTTATAACTAATTGTTGATATCAAATAAATTTGTAAATTGGTAACTATAAACAATTATGTGAATGTGCATATTGTATCTAGCACATGCCAAATGTTTTAAAGTAGAGCCTACCATATCAAAGTTATGTTCTTGTGTGTAACCTATGAGATACGGAGCCAGATACACATCAGCCTATACCAATTCGTTTAATATTCTGATCATGATTTTTTAGTAACCAACTCTAGATGAAAAAAAGGGAATACTACTAGCAAAATCTCATCTCCTGTGGCATACTTCCCAGCATGATCTTTTAGTAAGCTCTCCAAAGCTTCACAAGTTCACAAAAATTACACAAGCCACTTATAATTCAACCAGGAAGAGATTAATAATATAAATGAATAAATCTAATTAGATGCTCCTCCTGCATGTAATAGAAACTCACAGTTACATTCTTATGTTTTACCTGTAGTTTCATAATTGAAGTGTTGCTGTTTGAACTTAGCTCAAGTACATGTATACATTTTTTAGGTAATTCCCTTCGTGTGTATAGTATGATACTCTATTGTCTATGAGTTTTGGTGCATATCATAGTTCTTGTGGCTCAAGGTTTTTATTTAATGTAGGATTAAATGCTTTTCTGAAGGCAAAACCTACAAATGTCTCTACGAGAAAAATCCTTATTAGTGACAAAATTATAGTGACCCCAGACATCTAGTCACTAAAAGAACAATTAAGTGACGGAAAAAGAGATGTCACAGATATAAAAGCAGTGACAAAACTATTAGGTGGTCGTTAAGTGGTCACAAATTTTATGCTAGACAATTTTGGTTTAACTTAATTAGTTACAAAAATTAGTGATGAATATAGCTTCCGTCACTATATTAGAGAAGTAATGACGAAAAGCTCATCACATAATGATAAAATACACAATTAGAATATCCATTACACAATGGTTGAGGATATCCATTACACATAATGATAAAATACACAATTAGAATATCTATTACGGCTAGGGCGCTGGCTAGGTTAAAAACCCTGTGGTAGAGGAATAAATGTCATTGCTTTTATTTTGATAAAAGTAAGTTGATAAAACCTTCCAATATATATGACCCGATAATCTAGCCAGTCCTAAAAGTGGAGGGTGACCTAAGTGCGAATACCATGTTATTCGTACGTCATCTCAACGTCACCTCAACACCCTTCCAATAACACACCAATAACTAAAACCCCTTCCCTTACAAAAATACCAATAACATGTTATGCGTTCCACAAAAATACCCCACTCACTCACAAAAAAACCAAACAATGCATGTTAGAGGTATGGCATTGGTAGCAATAGCGTGCGAATGACACGATGGCCGGTGACCTACGGCGGCGCCATTGGTACCATTTTTTGACAATGGTGTGCCAATGGCACCGGTCACCCTCCATTCTAATAAGCCTTAAGATAGTCAGTTAGTTGACACAAAGAAATATGACAACATGTTCCTAAATAGTCGAGTTAGTACAAAGTAAAATGAGATATTTATACATGTATAAATTGTTTATTTTAGCCGGTTAATGTCAACATGTTGTATTTCGGTCTTGGCTTTCGTTTTATTTACTAATGCCGTCGGTTACAGAGGGAAGGAAATCGAGTAAAGATGTACCTGTAAAGAATTTTCTAAGATAGCAATGAACCCATGAAATCTGTTCATCCTGACCAGCCTTTTCTTTGATGTAAGACTGCATGTTGAAATAATGATGTAAATAAAAAATAAATACAAAAGTTCCTGTAGAAGTAATCCATTTATGATAGTAAGTTGTTACTCACCAAAATAGGGATCCTTAGTAGAGGTTGCATGCTTGAGGTAACAATACTTGCAGCCTAAAGAGATATAAAACGAGGTGACTTTAATTAAGTTCTGCTAGGATATAGGCAATTTCACATAAATGATACTTATAAGAATGCATGAGGTTGTATTCATTCGAAAAAGTCAATACTATTGGAGGTGGTGGCCCAGAATAGGGTTGAGATAATCAATGACCTAACTACGTATCAAATGAATAGTTACCTGATATCAATTGGAATCGTGTAATCACTTTCTAAAGTAAACTATTCGACCCTAATGCATGGGTATCACGAATATCTACTTAGGATAAGACCAAAAGTGTGTTCTTGTTTGAGGCACCAATCAAGAACCCTAGCGCATCCAAGTGTTTAGTTTATATGTATGTTTTCACGCAGTTATTCTGTGTATTGTGTGTAACTCACAAGAATATGCGACCTCCTATTTATAGGATAGTACTCAAGTCCTTGGTTAATGAATTATGAGAGATTATAGGAGATATAATCTCTTCCATAATTAGAATCCTTGATTTCAGGAAGTAGTGGTTACATGACCATAATTATCGTAGTCATTAAGTGTGATTGCAACTTACCATAAGAAATGGTCAAAGCAGTTACAAGTCATTGAATTCTATCCAGAGGGATTTCCATTCAGTGTCCTGAAGCATCAGCTAGCCCACTGAGGAGCATACCCGCTGAAGGTTTGATACTAAAACAACCTCTGATGAGCCAACCCGCTGAGGATACTTCCTCTGATGGATTACTTACTGATGGTAACCTTCAGCTTACTTACTCAGTGAGTTGCAAAGCTGAAGCTATCAGTCCTTTGATGAATGTCCTTCGGTCTAGAGTTTCACTCACTGAAGAGCATCAGCGACTAGAATTCCCTTAACCACTATCAGAGTTAGGGTGTTCAGTGACCTTTAGGTGTACACTCCGTACCTTCAGCCCCATTACCAGGTATGAACTGAACCCTACATTTGAACTAAATTTCCAACAATCCTCCCCAATTTAGTATAACTCCTTTGCAAGAAAAATAAACATAAAACAAACAAGTGCATAAATGAAAATGTCTTGAGGATTGAATTTCCATCTTAGTAAATACACGTTCAAATATTCGAGAATCAAGATGTTCTAAGAATTGAACCCTTCAACCCATTTGAGTACCTGAAGGTAAATACACATAAGTTTTGAAACACTTAAACGCTCCTGACACTATTACATAGCCATGTGTCCATATCCAATTCATAAATGTTACACGACCCAAAGTCCATGATCCCTGAAGCGACAAAACCTCAACATTTACATAAGTGGTTCCTCTTTATTCATGCTCCTGCTAAGCACTTTTTCAAAGAGATTAACCATTGAGAAGTTAGCAACTTCATCCTCCTTATCAGCAGGTTCCAAGCATATCCTTGGGATGATATGTAAAACATGTGCTTCAGTCCTCTGAATGCTCAGCTTTCCACATTGAACTTAGCTACCAAGTTTCTTCAGCAGGGAGTTGGGTGTCCTAGCATTCAGTGACTTAGTTGGACTTTAATCATATCCCTTTAGCACACTTTATAACTAAGTCTCTAGCCAGACCCTTCGTCAAGTGATCTGCTAGGTTTTGTTGAGACCTTACAAACTCTATAGATATCACCCCATTCGTGATCAGTTTACGAATCATGCTATGCCTGACACCTAGATGTCTGGACTTCCCATTGTACATCTGGCTATAAGCCTTTGCCAATGTAGCAGCACTATCACAGCGGATAGAAATAGGTGCTATAGGTTTAACCCATAGAGGAATCTCAAGGAGCAAGTTTTTCAACCATCACTTCCTTAAAACCCACAAGCTGCTAGGAGAAATAAAATTCAGATTACCCAAATAAAGACAGAGTTTCAATTTCATAATTCTTGGGGTATAAACGACCCGGTGAATACTTACCAGTTAAACGTACGATATTTTTGTGTAGATTTTTACTTTTAATCTTTGTCCTCAAGGATTTCTAGTGAATTTCTTTATACTTTAGTATTATACGTATAGAATTGTACATCAATAAGTCTATAGTTTATGGTTTTCTTTAAGTACTTCAGTACCCTCTAAATTGCTTGCCAGTGCTGAGTACCAGGATTACTAGTATACCTGCTCAGTTTTCCCACAACAAATGCAATATCAAGTATAGTAAAGTCATGGCATACATTAAGCAGCCAATTACCCTAGAATACTCAAGTTGAGATACAAATTGACCTTTATTGGGCATCAGCTTCTCACAAGTATCCATAGGAGTACTAACTGGAGTGCAATCAGAGTAATTGAATTTCTTTAGAACCTTCTATATATAGCAAGACTGAGAAATTGCTATTCCATTACTCTCATGTTTAATCCTAATACCAAGGATAACATCTGCCTCCCCCATGTCCTTTATAGAGAACCTTGATGACACAAATTCCTTTGTCAGATCTACCTGAACTTGGTCGGTGCTAAAGATCAGCATGTCATCAACATATAGGCAAATGATGACTCCTTTACTAGATGCATCAAATTTACTATACACACATTTGTCAGCTTTATTAAGTAAATAACCATTAGACAAAACCACTTCATTAAACTTTTAATGCCATTGCTTAGGTGCTTGCTTAAGTCCATATAGAGACTTAATCAGTTTACACACCTTGTTTTCATTGCCAGGCATGATGAAGCCCAGCGGTTGGTTCATATAAACCTCATCTTCCAGTTTCCCATTCAGGAAAGCTGTCTTCACATTCACTTGATGAATAATTAGACTGTGACTTGATGCCATAGCAATCAGCAGTCTTATGGTACTGATACGTGCCACTAGAGCATAAGTATCAAAGTAGTCTATTCCTGACTTTTGTTTGAAGCCTTGAATGACCAGCCTTGCCTTGAACTTTTCAACAGTTCCATCTACCTTCAGTTTTCTTTTGAAGATCCATTTGCAACCCAAAGGTCTGCAACCTGGAGGTAGATCAGTCAACACCCAAGTGTCATTACCCATGATGGAGTCCATCTCATCATTGATTGCTTCTTTCCAGAAAGCAACATCCTAAGACTTCATTACTTCATTAAATATTTTGGGGTCATCCTTAACATTAAAGGAATAGGAGTGTTGGTCAGAGACCTCATCCCTTGTTCCTTCAATTAAGTATAATTGAAATTCAGCCCCAAAATCCTTTGGAGTCCTATGCCTTTTGCTCTTTCTAAGTTGAGGCTTAGATTTCCAAACAATCTCATCAGAGGTCTTTTCAGAGAACATTGAACCACTAGAGTCTTCAATTCCTTTTACCATGGACCTCTGACTTGGTCTAGGGACTGATGAGAACCTATGCTCATCAAAGATAACATCCCTTGATTCAATGATTGAGTTAATAACAACTGAATCATTAGGTTCAATAACATAGAACCTAAAAGCCTTGGAATGCTCAGCATATCCAACAAAGATGCAATCAATGCCTCTTTCACCCAAAGTTTTCTGCTTTGGATCAGGGAGTCTTACAACTGCCCTACATCTCCAAACTCTGAGGTAGTTCAGATTTGGTTTTCTTTTAGTCCAAAGTTCATAAGGGGTAATCCAGTTCCTTTTATTAGGAACCCTATTTAATAAATAGCAAGTTGTTAACATAGCTTCACCCCAGAACCCTTGACTCAGACCAGAGTAGGACAACATGGAATTAACCATTTCTTTCAGCACTCTGTTTTTCCTTTCAGATATACCATTTTGTTGTGGAGTATAAGGGGCAGTCGTTTCATGGATAATACCAACAGACTGAAAATACAAAGTATCCATGTACTCACCTCCCCTATCTGTCCTGAATCTTTTGATCAGAGACCCTTGTTGTAATTTAACTTCAGTTTTGAATACTTTGAATTTATCTAATGCTTCATCCTTAGTATGTAATAAATAAACATAGCAAAACCTAGAGGCATCATCAATAAATGTCACAAAGTACTTTTTATTCCCCAAAGAAGGAGTAGCATGCAAATCATAGAGATCACTGTGAATTAATTCCAAAACTTCAGTTTCACGTTTTACATTTTGAAATGGTTTCTTAGATATTTTGGTCAGCATGCAAGTCTTACACTTTTCAATGTCCATGTCAAAAGCAGAGATTAACCCATCCTTAGACATATCTTGCATCCTCTTAAAGTGGACATGGCCCAGTCTAGCATGCCATAGGATTGAATCTTTCAGTTCAGAGGTTGACATGAAGTATGATCTAATATTATCAGAGATAACATTAAGCCTAAACATATGATTGCATAGATAACCAAAACCAATAAACACACCATGTTTGGATAAAACACATTTATTAGATTCAATCACTTGTTTATAACCACAATTATTCAAAATACTACTTGAAACTAAGTTCTTCCTTATATTAGGAACATGTAAAACATTTAACAAAGAAAAAACTTTTCCAGAACTAAACCTAAGATCTACACAACCACGTCCATGCACGAGGGCTGTTGACTCATTTCCCATGTGAAGAATAGATCCATCATTCAGCGACTCATAAGTCTTGAACCAACATCTATCTTTACACACATGTACTGTTGCTACAGAGTCAACCCACCATGCAATATCATCATCCTGCACAAAGTAAGCTTCAGATACATATGTGACATAATAAATATGAAGGGATATATTAAACATATTATGACCTTTCAGAGGCATGGAAGAACCATCCTCCGATCCCTTTGTGCTTGATCCATTGGCTCTATTGCCAACATTACCAGCCTTGCAATCCTTTTTCAAGTGTCCAGGTTTCCCACACTTCCAAGTAGTAACTTTTGGTTTCTTGTTAGGATTAGCTCTAGTATCATGATGCTTACGTTTACCCTTGTTGTCATTGTACCCAGAGGAGTTATTATGCTCTACCATATTGACAACTGAAGGACCAGAAACATTGTTGC
This sequence comes from Tanacetum coccineum, assembly GCA_026074375.1. Taxonomy (NCBI): domain Eukaryota; kingdom Viridiplantae; phylum Streptophyta; class Magnoliopsida; order Asterales; family Asteraceae; genus Tanacetum; species Tanacetum coccineum. The sequence goes on from BQNB010027862.1 coordinate 48,217, forward strand.
CCTTTAGCTTGTCATTATCCTATGCTCTGAGGGACTCCTTAATGCGCAGATGACTACCCAACTCTATCAGAGTTAATTCCTCCTTCAAATGTTTCAAGGTGTGCTTGAAATATTTCCATGAATGGGGAAGTTTATCAATGATACATGAAACCTTAATGGATTCATCCATGTTCATCTTGTGTTGTGTAAACCATCCAAGTATACCAAGAAGTTCATTGTATTGTTCCAAGACTGGTCTTGAATCAGTCATTTTGTAATTTATGAAATTACTAACAAGGAACTTCTTACTTGAGGCATCCTCAACCATATATTTGGCTTCCAAGGTATCCCACAGTTCTTTAGAAGTTTCAACATTTTGGTAAACATTAAACAAGGATATTAGACATACCATTAAGGATTAAACCTCTACAGACATAATCATCATTGTCCCATTTGGCCCTTTTCCTGACTTGCTTCATAGTTGGATTTTCACCTCCATCCTCTGGCATAGGAGTAGTCAGCACATACACCACACTCATGCTGGAAAGCATAAAGTGCATCTTCTTTTGCCATCTCCTAAAATCAACCCCTTCAAACTTTTCCAGCTTGGCAAAGCTTGAAGCCATGTGTTTCATTGCAGCAACAACCATTGATTATCACAATAGTGCACTTTAAATGTTGGAGGTGGTGGCCCAGAATAAAGTTCAGATAATCAATGACCTAACTACATACCAAATGAATGGTTACCGGATATCACTTGGAATCGTGTAATCACTTTCCAAAGTAAACTATTCGACCCTAATGCCTGGGTATCACGAATATCTACTTGGGATAAGACCAAAAGTGTGTTCTTGTTTGAGGCACCAATCAAGAACCCTAGCGCATCCAAGTGTTTAGTTTATGTGTATGTTTTCACGCAGTTATTCTGTGTAATGTGTGTATCTCATAAGAATATGTGACCTCCTATTTATATGATAGTACTCAAGTCCTTGGTCAAGGAATTATGAGAGATTATAGGAGATATAATCTCTTCCATAATTAGAATCCTTGATTTCAGGAATTAGTGGTTACATGACCATAATTATCATGGTCATTAAGTGTGATTGCAACTTACCATAAGAAATGGTCAAAGCAGTTACAAGTCATTGAATTCTATCTAGAGGGATTTCCATTCAGTGTCCTGAAGCATCAGCTAGCCCGCTGAGGAGCATACCCGCTGAAGGTTCAATACTGAAACAACCTCTGATGAGCCAACCCATTGAGGATACTTCCTCTGATGGATTACTTACTGATGGTAACCTTCAGCTTACTCACTCAGTGAGTTGCAAAGCTGAAGCCATCAGTCCTTTGATGAATGTCCTTCAGTCTAGAGTTTCACTCACTGAAGAGCAACTCACTGAAGTTCATCAGCGACTAGAATTCCCTTAACCACTATCAGAGTCAGGGTGTTCAGTGACCTCTGGGTGTACACTCCGTACCTCCAGCCCTATTACCAGGTATGAACTGAACCCTACAATTGAACTAAATTTCCAACATTAATTTGGTTAGGTTTTGGTTTTATATAATTACGGTTTTCGGTTTCAGATTTTCTCGGGTCGTGACAAAGCAAGGCAAAAATACACAAGAACGATCTAAATCGGTTTGACTCACATAAATTCGCTTCAGTTCTCAATTCTCGTTTTCGATCTAGGTCTCGTTTATTTGGTTCGGTTTGTGTTTAACCTGTTGCTCTACCCTACTCTGTAGTCACTCTTACAAAAGTGCAACTACTACATTTTTCATGAACCATATGCTATCTTTACATTTTGGAAAAAAATTTAGTTAGCGGTAAGTTGAGTGGATAGTTTTTTAGATGAACTAAGGACATGTTTGGTAGTAGGGTTTTTGGAGGGTTTAGACTTATAAACATATGAAATCATTTGTTTGGTTTCTTTAAATTGATGTGACATGAGGGTTGATCCCTAATTTCTCAATCCCACTCGTCTTTTTGCCTTTTGAGTATTCTATCTATTTATTTTTATTTTTTAAAAATCCCAGTCACATATTTAGATTATTTATCGTGCTAGTTTGATTTTTTATTGTAAAAAATGTATTTTTCATAATAATTAACTTTTGAATATATATATATTTTAAATTAAAAAATATTTTTTTCTCTCTCCTACTTTTCTTCTAAACCTATACCAAATCTTAATTCAAATTCAAATCTAAATCCGAATCCTAAACCTGCCTAGAAACCAAACGGACTTCATTGTTTACCACATACATACATTTGACCCTTGCCTAAAGACATATTTAAGCCATGTGTGACTAGTATTTCCATCACCAATTATTGTTTACTACTGACTTCATTGTCATTGCTTGAATTTAATTCAACGACATGTAATTATAACTAGACATTATTATTAACTTTATTAAAAAAGGGAACCGGTTCAACCCGACTGCATTTAATGAGTGTTGGGACAACCCGCCAGAAACCACTATTCTCGTCTGAAACATGACTGAAACCCGGCTAGAAAATAATTAAACAAAACAAATCACCCCACTCCTCTTTTCTCTGAATCTTCCCCCCCACACACACCGTCTTCTCTCTCTCTCTCTCAAACCAAACCCACCACCCCCTTCTTTCTCACAGATCCACATCTCTCTCTCATCACACTGCTTAAAACACACACACCAAATCTGTCTAAAAACATACAAAACTTCCGTCATCTATAACCCACAATAATGATGATATTGTCGGAAAAATTGATTTGGGAAAAAAATCGCGAATAACATCTGCCTATGTGGGTGTTCTATTGATGATTAAAAGGTTTGATTTTTAGGGGTTTTTTAATAAGTTTATGGGATTTGTAGACGTTATATGATTTGATTATGTGGGTGTTGATTGACTTTTGATTTTTGGTTTTTAGGATTCTATGTGGTGAAGCCGCGAAACATAAAATTCTTAAATATGAAAGGTATGTATATTTTCTTTAAACTCAGTTTTAATTTTGTGTTTTAAGGATTGTTAGTGATAGGTTTTTTATGTTTCAAATTATCACTTATAAGATGTTTTTAACTAATCAGTTTAAAAAATAGTTAATGAAACAGATAATTTTGAAAAAATGTATTAGTAATCTTCATTTATAGAATAGCTTATTTTGCTAGCTTATGGGCTTATCTGGTAATTTGTTTCTAGCTACGGGTATTATGAAACGTAGTTCTATTACCTGTCGTATAAACAACCATCGAGTTAAAAACTCATTCTTGCCATCCACTTAGCTGAGAATTAGTTTGTTTAAATATGATAATGTTAATTTTTGGTTGAATGTAGCTAAATGTCATGAGGCCCTAATTATGAGTTGCGTGATGTTTTACTGAAAAAAGTTGGTTGTTTGTTGATTCAAGTTCTGAGGTAGTGATGAACTTTTTGTTTTTGTTTTAGGTATATAATTTTGCACTCAAAATCAAGGAAAAAACTATGCCTGCTGTACTAGGTTCTCTGCAACAACGAGCCAAACCCTTACAAATTAAAGGTCCTCCAACGGAATCAGCTGCTCCACCACCTATTGTCGAGTCAGGTATCTATTACCCTTACCATTGTGTATTATGTGTGATTATGTTTATCAATTTTGTTAATGATTTTTCTCTGAAACTGATTAACAAAATGACAACAGCCCAAAGCTATCTGTAATTATGTTGAGCACTTGAGATAATGATAAAACTTTTAGGCATGTTTAGAAAAGCTTTAAAGCAATCAGTAAGTCGTAATGTGTTTTATATTATATGGTTCAAAATTATGATAGCAAAAATGTTATGATAAAACAAGTGGTGATGACCTTATGCACTTTTACATAAGCCACAAGGTCAGTTTCATAAGCCATGGTGTAAATTTTTTTTTACTTAAATTTAAAAAAAAAATAGCAAGAATTGGGTTGCAAAAACGGGCATTTTATTTGATTTGTGACATGCCACAAAATATACATGTATTTTGACAGAGCCTTAAAGAGCTCAGAATTAGCAAAAATTTTGGGTTTGCTTCATAGTTTCTTAGAGCCTAAATACACATGTATGCTTTTTTTAGATGCTTTAAGTTTACTATATCACATACATTCTTTTTTCTGCAAAATAATATTTTACCACAAGATATTACATAATGTAAAGTACTTTTTACTTGAGAAAAAAAATATTCTTTTCAACAGTGGACCAAGCAACACCTTCCGTTATGTGTCATATTTCAATTCGTGTGTTTAGTTTTGACATTTGCAGAAAAGATATATTAATTTGTATGCTCCTAGAAGAAAAGTAACACTTGAATTTTTGTTAATTAGGCTTCCGCCAATTTAGTCCTCACGTCATAGAGCAGTTTCACACTCATCCCGTATAGCAGTGACCTTACGAGCCCACGCTTACCGGTCAGACTTCGTATATTGCCCGTATTGTGCCCGATATTGTTCTGAGCGATCGGTGTGAGAAGTTTTCTCGCCGGCCTAGGAGTGTTGCGAGCACAGGTTTGTAGGCGTTTTGTTTTATTAACTGTATTTTCCATTTATGTTTGTTTTAATGATATTAGATTCTTCTAACAAAATATGAATTGTAGGTGGTTGCTCTTCTGAAGATTTTGACAGATATGGGGAAAAATAAGGGGAAAAAGAGAAGCATATATAAACAGATAATAAGGGGAAAAAAGAGTGTCGGGCATCTCATGCTTTCAAAGAAACATGGGAAGTAGGAATGACACGCCGTCAGGCAGCCACCGTGAAGGTGATTTTTCTACCAAATATTATGTGTTATAAATTTGTTTTTATGTTCCTTTGTTTTGTAGCCACAACTTGAGTCGTTTCTTATTTTCATACAGAAAATGGGCCACGCAGTGAACACGTGCACCACCCTGCATTTTGCAGTTGTCCCCCACGTCGTCGTCCCAGCCGTCGTATGCCAGTTAATGGAGTTAGTGTTGAGTCTTCAGGACATATCATCGGTGTATCAGAAGGTAGTCACATATTTCTTTTATATTGATTTCTTGTTTTCCTTCTCTTTTTGGTGATTGCTGACATAACGTCCATGTATATTGACATAGGCGACTATGACTGGTCATGCCAGTATTGTGGTGCCATGAATTGGTATGGTGAAAGGCCGAAGGAATACACTAATAGCCGAACACCACAATATCATAAATGTCATGGACGCGAGAAAAGTTTGATTTTCTGTTATATCTGTTTCGACTTAAGCTTGAATTCAAGGTTGTCAGCTGAGTTCTTAGATGAATAAAACACCCTCTTTATAACCGGTGGAATTTATAAATAATTCGTGTTTTGCGAAACTATTATTTTGTCATCACTTACTCTTTATGAACTACAATACATTTTATATTGTGTGCTAGACAATAAAGAAAGTTTTTAGCTAAATAATTTCTAATTATTATGTTGTTTTTCTTAGACAGAAACAAACGACGATCAAAAAACAACGACTCCAATTATAATGGCAACATCAGTATGTGTTACAAAACAATGAAAGGAATGTTGTTGGACACAATAAGGCCGCGCGTAGACGGGTGCCTTTGTCAGCATGGCCGACTTTGCAACAATCTTAGCAGCAGCCATAACTACCACGTAGATGAAGAATGAGGGCGGTTTTTCTTGAAAACCTAAACCTTAAACGAAAATGTAGCGGTAATGGTATTTTTTTGCCTCGACATATTACTAACTCAGTGTAGGCGACTGCCACACGAGGCGCATTATGCGCCAAACATTTACATTACCGTCATGAACATACTTTGAGTTATTCAGGTGTTTGTTTCGGCGTATATATCGTGCTTACGGGTTATTTGGCCACATAAGCCATAAGCCAACTATATAAGCCGACACAAACACCACTTTAGTTTTGGTCTTATGTTTCATACGCTCACTTTTTTTGGCAACTTTTGAAACTTTCGGTGTATATAAGCTCATTATGACATAAAAAGACTTATATATACCAGAAAGTTTCAAAATAAGCCACAAAAAAGTGAGCTTATGAAATACAAGCCAAAAACCATATAAGCCATAAGCCCGCTATATAAGTTTATACAAACATATGTCAAACAACTGTCTTTGTTTTGTGTTGTCTTTGAAATTTTTTCCATTTTACGGAGTTAATGTATGAAATGTGCAAGAAAAGAAATAAAGAGAAAAAGGATGCGGCAGAAGGAGGGTGGACGGTTGTTTGTCATAATAGAAAGATAAATAAGTTGGGCTTAATTTCTATTGTTTTCGTAAAAGGGAGGCGCAAAAAAACGGTATGCTCATTAGTTTTTACATGTTTAATTTCGGTTAAAGGTTGTTAAAGGAGTGGGTCAAACGGGTCAAAACACGTTGGTCAGTTTTTGTCTTAAAAGCATTGAAATTTCAAATAAAATTTCTCATGACATTAAGAATGTTGTGGTAGTTTTCCACTAAAGCAAAAAATGGTTCCATTTGCTTCAAGATACATAGTGATCAAAGTAGTGATAGTCGAAAGCCTAAAACTTTTAAAAACCATTTGATTGTGATCTTATATAATAATTGAAGCTATTCATCTTTTATAATATGGATTTTTTTGCTTATAACTTCTCACCTTGCTTATTTGAAACTGACTAAGCAAAAGCAAATACAAACAACATTGATGGACAACACGTATGTATGACTCTTTGAATGCTATTTTTTTATGTTTAAAGCTTGATTTGGTCGGGTTGGGCAACTGGTCGAAACGGAGCCACTTTAGATGGGCCATTTTTTAGTAAGGATTGAAGAGGGCGGCTTAGGCTAAGCTACTAGCACTATTTTGCTCTTTTTATAAAATATCTAAATGTAGCGATGACCCTAAAATGATCCGAATATGTGACAAGCTGATTGAGGTTTTTATGGTTGACAAGCCTAATCCCGGTGACTATATTAACAGTAACTATATGTGTGTTTGTATGTTATCGATTTTGAGCTCCCAATATAGGTTAATGTGAAAGTAGTTGAAGTTGATCCCGGTTTGAATGGAGACACATCTGAAGGTAATATTCGTTAACCTTCTCTATCTTATTATCTAAATGCTATCACTTTCGAGGGACGACAAAAATTGATTCGTTATTGTGGACACATGTAACCAAAGCAACAACCACTCAAAACTGGTATTGTCGTTAATGCTCCGTTGTTTGTAGATAGAGGCCATGAAATTGTTGATATACTAGGACCGGGCAGTATGTTAGTGGAATAGTGGTGTATAAGTTGCTTCATTGTGCTTTTTTCTACAGAAAAAGTTTTGCTTAACGATGTCTGCACGAGTCTATTATAGCTTTTAGATTCTAAGAGGGCATGTTAGTAAATTTACTGAGGAGGAGTCAATTAGGTAGTGAGACACAAGATGGCATCATGTGAATAGGTTTACATGTTGAGCACAAGGTAAGCGAGTCTGACATGCATATGATTGAGTGATTTTAGACTAGCGTGGTCATTAGATCCAGTTATACAACGGATGTAAATACTAGCGTGGCTACATGCCTGCCTGTTCATACTTCAAAAGGACTTGCAACTCTTTCTGAAGAAGGTGACATGAAATAATAGGCCTTTATAATCTATTTGGTCAGCTTCTGTGTGTTATTAACATAGTTAAAGTGGGTTGTTTATAATATTGTTTATTATTTGCAAATGCTTTCGTTCAACCAAGGAGTTTCCAAATGCATATATTGAAAGACATCAAATGCCAACAACGGGTGTCCAAAATGTGTGTTTAAGTAGAAATGTGAGGAGGCGTTTGACAACGGCTCAGCCAAGTCTGTCTACCAATGTTAGTAACTTACCGACATTAGTTTAACAACATCTTCACACCTCTGATGTCAAATCTGCAGAGCCAAAACAACCAGCGGGTGAGTAGGCTTTCGTTGGCAGTTTCTCGGGGTTAGTTTCGTACAAAATTCATTTGTTCTTTATGAAAGCAGACTGAATTATTTTAGAATTTGGAAAGTTAAAAACTCCGCAACAAAGTGCGGGTTACAAACCTTGTTAACTTTATTAAAAAGTGGAACCGGGTCAACCCGACCGCATTTAATGAGTGGTGGGTCAACCCGCCAAAAACCACTATTCTCGCCTGAAACCCGACTCTGACTAAAACCCGACTGGAAAATAATTAAACAAAACAAATCACCCCACTCCTCTTTTCTCTAAATCTCCCCCCCACACACCATCTTCTCTCTTTCTCTCAAACCAAATCCACCGCCCCCTTCTTTCTTGTTAGGAACACGAAAGTGTCGGTCACTTCCATAGATAACAGTCGTTAGCTCATTAAGTAATTTTTGGAAACTTACATTGGTAGTTAGACCAAGGCCCATGGATAAGCCCATCAAGCCAAGGCCCATCCGCCCCTTGTAAGTATATAAACACCTCTTCATGCCTTGGAGAGGTGGATGGTTGGTTGTAATTCACATAGTTAATGCATTTCTCTTCTCTAACTTTCTCTCACTAGGAATACTTCCTTTCTTCCCACTTTCTCTCTCTAGTTCTTGTTGTTAAAGATTACTTATATTCTTCAATTGGTATCAAAGCGACGAAAACTTCTTTAAAATTCTTTGACATTAATACTTCGTCACTTTAAGAAAGACGTACGGTATCAGAGTAGCGGAAGTCTTGAAAAATGTACTTGAGCTTTCATGATGACTTTATGTTTGTCAGTCGGGTATGAGCATGTGGCTATGAATCTATGAGTCAGTTGGAATCAAGTACCTCCATGTCCATCTTTATATATTCCTGAAATAAAATAGTTAGCAATAAAGCGGATGGACGAATATGGCTTTGTCATTCGCCCGTGTTTGGTTAGAGTAACCTTTAAATCCGTGAGGATCGACCTGTAATCAGGTAGATTCAATTTAAGAAGAATCTCCTTGACAGGATTTCCAGCTGAAGTATAGAATCTCTCTAACACATATGTATTAGATTCATCAAACTCAGCATGTTCTCATTACCAGAACGTCTTAAAGCAGACAGCACAATAAGAGTAAACCAGTGAGTTATTGTCTCACCGATTGAATAAGAAAA